>MNCI01034769.1:1226857-1245111 GCA_015680685.1 Gnetum montanum
ATTGCTTGCCCAACAAGTTAGGAAGTTGTAACTTATATATAAAGTTAGGAGAAAATCATGCTAACATTGGCATGTGTTTTTGGTGATTTAAAATTAGCTACAATTATCATGGAATTTTATAATCTTCCATATGAAGACGTTACAAAAATATCCCAAAAATTTCTTTTCTCTTTTTCAATAATAATAATAATTTTATCAAAGGTGGAGTTGCAGGACATTGGTCATCCCAACATGCTATTCCACTGCATCTGCAACTGCACTTTGGGACTGGTTTTGGCCATGAAATCATTTTAATTTGCTAGATTTATTTTCACAACCATGGGCATATATGCTGATCATATATAGTGAATAAATTAATTATTTTTACCATATATTTCTCTAGGTGTTAGGCGTCATTGTGCAGGTAGGACAGGTGTCGGATCAAGGGTTTGTAAACTATCACATTGCGAGGGATAAGAGGCAATGCATAGGCATAGCAGGCTCCATCACTTTCATTGCCGTAACTGATGTTATGGAAGGCCACCCACATGCCGGCACATTGTCTTCCTCGTACGCCTATTACTGTCAGTGTTTTTCCATCCGAAAAGAACTGTAACGATCCTCCATCTTTGGAACTTGGCTATCTTGCAAATTTCTGTTTGTGCTGGAAATGGTAGCTGCAGTAATCCATGTGCTATACCATCGCCATGGTTTTGATGGGATTTCTAGCCTCCTGAAACTGCCCTTGCGTGTAGTACTTCGGCAGCATGTGGTACTGCACTATCTCCGTCTTCTTCATTTCTGTGAGCGAGTTCAATGTGCCCACTTTTGATGATGCCGCTGGTGTAGTCACTGTGTGCAGCATCGGTTGGAGCCTTTGTTGAGAGGCACGTTCATGTCGGTGTCTGGTGCAGGGATGATGATCTTGGTACCGGTGAGTGCAACGTGGTTGGGCTTTCCGTCCTCTCCTCTGTTCTGCTCGGCTTCCAGAACAGCGCACAGGAATGCCTCCTCCACGTTAATGGCTTCTAGGGCTAACGTCTCGAAGAAGAGCAGACCCTCCTTCTGTGCAAATTCCTACGCATTTCTGTTTAGGCATAGCCCAACTATTGCTGAGATTGCACTTGTTTTTGATGAGCAGAATCACAATGTTGTTGTCCACATGCGCACATAGCTCTTCCAGCCATCTCGCCATGTGATCAAAGCTCTACCTCTTGGTTATGTCGTACACTAGCAGGGCTTCCACTGAAACACCATGAAAATTTTGAGGCCTCAATGGTTCAGCAAAATCTTGTGACTCAAGCAAGGATTTATGATAATTTGTGGCTCAGCAAGTTCCCTTTTTGGCTAAGGGTATATTCTGCCATGCTACGCAGCATAGCGTAATAAACTCCAGAGGATAGAACAAGACAAGGGGTGCATGACGGCAAGCCTTCAACTTTGCAAGTTTTCTATGTTTCAAAAAATCTTAACTTTTGGCATATTACGCCACATTACGCAACATAGTGTAACGTAGCATAACACGATGTAATGCCAGAAGGCAATCCATCACAACAACAAAGATGACAAGATTCGAGACCTCGATTGTCCAGTAAAATCTTAAGGCTTAAGCAACGATCCGTAGCATGCTGCACATTTCAACAAGTTTTCTTTTTTGGTTAAGGGGCCTATTACGCTACATTACGTAGTGTAGCGTAATAAACCCTAGAAGGATTGATCAGAAACAAAGGAAGCGCAACGAAAACACTTCAATTTTTTGCAGGTTTGCTATTTTACGCTGAATTACGCTATGCAGCGTAATCTACCATGGCGCAGCGTAATACAAGCAACGACAAAGAGAGCACAATTCAGGCATCAACAGTTCATACGTCACAATACACTCTTTAGCATATTGCAATGTAAAAAAAGAATATTTTGTTGTCAAAACTTCAAAAAAAGTAGTTTACGATGCATTACGCTTCAAAGCCTAATGTAGCGTGGCACCACAAGCTTCAAACACAAACACACCAAGTCAACGGCATCTTGTAGGTTCAGGACATGCGTCATCTAAACCGTGTTTTTCTCTTGACCCTAACCTTATAAATATTCCAGTTGACAAAGATCAAAGGGTTGGCAAAAAATTTCCCTGGATTGACAAATTTTCTCCGTGAGTGATTTTCTTTCATTGGTAATCATTGACAACTTTTGGCAAAGATTGACAAGAGAGAAAAAGAGGATCAGCAATCGTAAGAACATTGGAGGTGATTGGCAAGAATTCTTAATCAGAAATAGCCGGTTAATGGATATTCTACTTCGGGTCTGACTTCCTTGCACCCAGATTGGCTAGAACAAGGTAGATCGACCTTTGCTTATTTTATCTCTAAATAGCTTTCTTGTTGTTGGCACGTGCTTCGTCTAAACCGAAGTCTTCCTGTAATCATTGTATCCAACATATTTTGTTCATAAGTTAAATCTCAGATCTTGGGATTTCATGCTCTCTAAATCTAATCTCCTGTGTCCCATCTATACAGATTTTTCAATCACTTTAAATCATTTACATTGTTTTCAATTACCTTCAAGATTAACGATATTATATCTCCTCATAAAAATCATCATTTTTCCATCCAATTATTACAAAAATTTTACTGATTAAGTAAATCCCTGTCTGATCGACAAGACCATTTAGGGCAACTCGGATTCATCTTCTCCAGCATGGCCCTCACACGGATCCGGGGTTCGAACTATGTACATGGACTTCCGCTCGGTATTTCCAGTGATCAATGTTTTCCGTCGTTACAGTTTTCTGGCGCTAGAAGGAGGGCCATATCAGATCCACACTTTATGGATAGTCTTGTAAGCTATCTGTACCCATCGTCAATTGACGAAAACGTAATACCTTTGAGGTTGTTTATGGGATTATGTGGTGTAGATCAGTTGCTTCAACGATTCCTTTGGAATCCTACAAGATAGAAAGCCCTGATTATTATCTTAGTTTGCCTTTTCCCTTGCGATCTTTATCCTTATCGTCATTATTTCTGAATCGCATGGAAAATGATTACATCAACCATAGTTGTTGACATTGCCAACCTCGAGAACCCTTGGACTCTGCAAGTTACGCCTCCTTTGGTCGAGCCACCAACTAGTCCGGTCTGACCACGTCGCTCCCTTAGGCTACAAAACAAAGAACCTGAGGAACACGCTCAGCATAGAGAACATTACAATTTCCTCTGTGCTAAAATTGCAGCAAATCTACCCATGTATCCATAAGAAGTCGAAAAAAATGAGAGTACGAGTTGATATACTACAACAGGAAGGAATTTATTCCTTCACCTAATGCCACTATGCCCCTGACAAATCAATAAAAGTGGATCTTAGATCAAATGCCGATGGCTAATACATCGCCCAAAAAACTAGAGGGGTTGTTTCGTGATGAAATACTTCATGACGGGTAGGACGATCTAGACTCCCACTTTGAAGGAGGCAGTCATGCTGATTTCGCCATGGCCCCTCCCTCCACGACATCCCGTGTAAATCTGTTGTTCATGGTTACCATGCCCTTGACTCTATCTAATACTAATTGAATCCTGTACTCTCCACAACTACATTTTCTCTCTTCAACTACCTTTCCAGGTGACAGCCCATCACAAATCATTCCTCAGCAGGTGCAATTACCTAATCCATCTCATCGTGCACCGATGCATATGTCATCGCATGTGCATGTGATACCTACATCGCAATTACCTACAACACCCACCTTCATCCCGACCCACATGATAGGGCTTGATACTACAGCATGGTGGGTTCCAAAAATGCCTCTTGTTGCGCATCCTGCGCAAATACCCCATCATCCCCATCATCAAAGCTACGTCCCGCAAGTGCTAAACCCAGTTGCAGGATCGTTGTTTGTGCCCTCGGTTACACAAACAGTGTATCCAATGGCACAGCTGACGGTGGTCGCCCCATCTGCACCAACTACCGGATGGTGGATGCCATAGGCAGCACTTCCTGTAGGAACCATCCCGATAGCATCGACCATTGGCCAAACTATTGCCTCCATTCCGCCACCCGATGTGGCTCCTCTTGTCGTTCCACAAAAAACCCCATCGTCTACGCATCTGGACCAGCTCATTCAGACCCTTACAGAAGAGGTCAAGCGTCTCAAGGCTGCTGGTTCTGACATGGTACAAGTCATGGATTTCTACCGTGACGACCCTATTAGTCTAGCAGTCCCTGTCTTGTCGTTGCCACCTGGGATGCTCCTTCCCCATTTCACAAAATACAATGGGGAAGGTGATCCCAATGCCCACCTAGTCACTTTTAGGTCAAGTTCCTTACTATTGCAAAAATGTCCACATACTATCATCCATGTCTTTGCTATGTTCTTAATAGGCAAAGATTTGGACTGGTATCAAGCACTCCCATGTGCTTCCATCTCAACTTTGGAGGAGCTATTAACTCATTTTGTGACCCGTTTCAAGTACAACCTAAAGCCGGAAGTCACGCTAGACCAACTCACGGGAGTGAAGTAAGACCTGCTCGAGTTGGTCCAAAAGTTTATACAGCAGTGGAGTGCCACCTTGAACGAAATCCGCGAACCCATCGCGGAGGCCCATCTACTGGCAATTTTCAAGGGAGGAGTTAACAAATTTATTAAGTCTAAACTCTACTACCTCACTCCCTACTCCCTTAGCCAACCCTTTGCTCAGACTAAGAGGATCCAAGATGCAGCAGAGGCTAGCAAAGATTCGGTGTATGTGGTCTACAAAAATGCCCATAGTAAGGGCAAGGATAAAGGCAAAGCTACGACAACGATAGTAGCAGCGGTTGCCGAGAGGGCTAAGAAGAAAAACAACAACAACAAGAAAACAACTACAAAGCCTACTGAGCCGAAAACTAGCTCAAATGGTGCCAATCAAGAAGCTCTTTTCACCCCTGAAGCACCTCCACATCCGAGGCCTAAATTTGAGTGTAAGGACGGCTCAAATTACGCGATCCTACCTGTGAAGCCTTCAAAACTTCTCAAGAAATTATTGAAAATTGGCCATATCCGACATAAGGCGGTGTCCGAGGAGGCTCTGAAATGTCACAGGCGCCATTGCAAGTTACTCAAGAATCCCTCCTTGGCCCAACCTAATGAATTACCAGTTCCCAAGAACTTTAGGCTAGACCGGTTTTGTGACTACCATTAATTGTGTGGTCATGACATGGATTACTGCTGGGCGTTGAAAGATGACTTTCAATGTATGATTGATCAAGGTGACCTAATCTTAGACAGTATTAGTCTAGCACGCTTAGAGAACCAAGCCATGCACGTGTACCGAGACCTGTTAAATGCAAATGATGCAGGGTATACTATCAACGTGGTCGGTGCAGAGGGTAATAGTCAAGCACAATCGAAGTAGCCCTTTGTGCTGTGAATACATCCTCACCCACCCCAAATGGCGGGTCCATCAACATCGACGAGTGGTGATCCAAGGTAACCTTTTATCCTTCGAGCCCCTTCTCAGATCCCTGCTTAATATCCTATTGTCAATAAAGCCATGGCCCAACTCATGCCTACGCCTAACATACCCTTTGTCATCAGGGTGCCAAAACCATCAACCATCCCTCCTGTGTAGGAGCAAATCTTCAAGTCAACTTCCCAATCCCAACTTAATAGGAAAGGAGAAGGAAGCATGACAACTGATACGGCCAAGGACCGTCTTACGCTGGGGCTTCCCAAGCCTAAACCCCTCACTTCTGTGCCCTTGGCCCCATTTCCTAAAAACAATGAAGTTACACAAATGCAACCATCTCCTCCTAGCCAAAAGAAACATAGCCCTTGACCAAATGTCACTCCTCCCTAAGAAATTCATCTCTTGGGGAAAATGAAAGAGGAAAAGGGTGACAAGAAGCCAAATTGTGAATGGGATCTCTTCGATGCCTTTACGCAAGTCAAACATGATCTCAAATAAAAAAAATACAACATTGAGCCTTTATAACTTACTCATGACATCACAGAAACATCATGAGGCTATGGTTCTTATGCTAACGTCCATACCTGTGGACGAGAGCCTGCCAACAGATGAAGAAGCAATTCATTCCATCATGCTTTCCCTTGCTGCTGAAAAACCTAGGCCTGCCCTATTGACCTTTTGTGACGAATCCATTAAGGAAGATCCTGAAAAGGGTCAGGTGATAACGGCACCCATGTTCATCACCATCCGAGTTGGCCAACATCGAATCCGAAGAGTACATGTAGACGACAGGGCGGCTACTAACATCATCCCATATCCTATAGGGGATAAATTAGGCCTAATTGATTAGATTAGTCCTACCATGATGTCATGTCTAAAGTCATTCAATGGGGCATGAGTGCAATTTAAAGGGACAGTGCACATCAACTTTGTGGCAGGGGATCAGTTCCCCAAAGATGCAACGTTTATTGTTGTCGAAGAGATGCCTGGCTTCAACTTGATCCTGGGGAGGTCTTGGTTAGCTCAACTAATTGCAGTTTCATCACCTATCCATCAAGAGATCCATCTTCCCTACGCAGGAGGAGAAGTGGTCATCCACGGTGATGAAATAACCCCTCAGGCTATCAATAACATAGAAATAGAACAAGGTTCAGGAATCGAAATTCCCAAAGACCAGTCCCCTATCCAAACATTTGAACAGGCGAAGACAATAACTGATGACAGCTTAATTTGGGCTGAATTACCATTCCAAGAGGAAGACTGTGGCATAAAGGAGCAAAGTCATAAATCTCCCCGTCCTTATGCATCACCAAAAATAAAAGTAATCAGGAAACAACTACAGAGTTAGCGAATAAACACGTTAGTGCGATAGGTTGTATCATTCCACGGTGTTTCTTGTTATGCAGTTCACACTCTTTCTTCTTCCATTGTTATTGTAGCCATGGCCCGAAATGGCCTAAAACTAGTGAAGGCCCGAAATGGCCTAAAACTAATTGCGGCCTGCCATGGCTTAAAACTGGCAATTTGGTGTTATTTATTTTACCCTTTCACGCATGTATCCATGGCCTGAAATGGCCTAAAACTAGCCATGGCCTGAAATGGCCTTAAACTACCCATGGCCCGCATGGCCTTAAACTATCTATTTCAATCACAGCTTACGCTTGAACTAATCAAGGCCCAAAATGGCCATAAACTAACAATTTCATTTACGCTTTACAATTGAATTATTTAGCAGCCCGCAATGGCTTTAAATTAGTAACTTCATTGATGCTACGCTCTTAAAATAACCACGACTTGTCATAATTCCAAAACCTACAATCCCATTTACATTTTACATAAAAAGAAAACAACAAAAGAACATTATGTTAAAAGAAAAATATTGTCTCTCGTTCCATTCCACCACAAAAAAAAAACCCGTGGCTAATACAGCCACACTATGCATCTCCCTTGTCACCATTGTCTCCCGTATCTCCCAGCTCAACCTCTACTTCGAGGAAATCATCCTCATAGGGGCCACCCTTTTCATGAGGGATCTCTTCATGAGGGCGGCCCTCCTTGTGAGGCTCTTCAGTAGGGGGTTGCTCACCATGGCATTCACTATCTTCATTATGCTTTGCTTCCTATAGACCCTCTTCATGAGGATCACCACCTTTGTTAGCTTCACCCTGCTGAGGATTCTCCTCAGGTCGTTCCTGCTATCAGACATGACACACGTATTAACATCATCATCAAAACTAGGTATGACAAAAACACCATAACCTTACAACTTACTTGTGACGGTCCTGGATCAGTAGAAAAAGGGACTTGTTCTAAGCCAACCCACAGATGTTGCATAATTTCATCCTCGGTAAGCTAAGACCAAACCCCATCCCCTAGATTAGCTCCGGCCTTGACCTTCCTCTTCTCCATAGGAGTCCATCGAGGTGGTTCAGGGAAGAAGGAAGGGACAGTAGTTTTCCCCCATGAAGAGTGATTTTTCTTTCTGGAGAGGCATTTACTGTCACTTGCTCTTGAAACTTCTCAAATGCTCCAGAAGCACCAATGATGTTGAGGAATAGTCAAAGGGATTGAGCCTCAATAGCAGAATCCCTATAACATTGATGATAGGTAGCACTTTCCCATTTATAGACATGTTTATGGTCTTTCTATGTCTGCCCCCATTCTTGGACACTCGCGCTAAAGTCCTTCCAGTCTTGGTTTTTCTGAGCTAGGAGATCCATCTGCATTCACTACTCAACCAGTTCACAGTTGGTCTGGACAATATTCCTAAAGACCATCCAATAACGGGCGTAGTCAATAACAACCATCTGCCAGTCCTCATTGTTTGTCCCCTGAGCATACAGGAATTCGTTCCGTGACCTCAAATCCCCAATCTCATTACTTAGAGCCACCTTCTCCCTCTCTGACCTTTGTAGTCTCTTTCAAAGGTCTTCATTCACATTTTGGCATTCCCATAAGGAGCGGGTCGAGCAAACAACACATTTACGCATCTCATCGTAAATGTTGCGTGGCACGACGGTCGCTTCCGATGGAGGTTTGGTGATGTTTAAGTCAATAGGCTTTGACGGATCCCATCTAAGGCGAGCTCCTAGTAACATAAAATGGTGGTTATGTGTAGTTAGGTAGCATAATGACATAATGTAATAACCCCTACGTAATGATCGTAATGTACCGGCTTCAGGATCGACTCTCTCTAAATGACCGATCATATCGTTGACGATGCCTTCCATAAAGGCGAATTTATCTAGAAATTCGCCCCAAGATCGGGTCACCACTGTTGATAAGTCTACACTCTGATCACCTATTACATAGGATAGATTACATGTGAAGACATAATTGAGGTGTTACAATGACTAATAAAACCTCCAGAACCAGTAGTGTCTCTAAAATAGCAACAGCTATATCGCCTGGTAGATGCGACCAGACGATTACGCTAAAACTACGAAGCAGAAACTACAAGAACTCCCGTGCACCCCTTTAGAACCACACCACCTCCTCCTTTATATGAGCATGAGGAGGAGGAACATTGGCTGTGGGAACATGTACGCAGCATAGAACGCCCACAATGTCCAAAATGATTAGGACTGGCTTTAACATAATACTATACAACAATAGAAAAGAAAAACACATCACTATTAGACAAACCATTTAGACATAAAAATTCATCACGCAACATTAGGGTTCTCCTGATTCCCAGAAAATTATAGATTCCACTGGAAATGCATGGCCATAATCACCCAAACCCTTGCAATAGCTCAAGGTTTATCTTTGACAATAGTGATGAAAGAAACACTGCGTATTACTCCAACGTAACATGTAACTATTACGGGAGTAAAGGAAAAGAAAATAGAACCCTGATTATGCTACCCACAGGTACAATAGCTAGATTTTTTGATTATACACTACGTTTGCTCAGTATTACTCAACGTTACCTAAACCCTTATAATAATACGAGGTTCGTCTCCAATAGTGAAGACAAAGGTAATATTGCAAACCACAATAGCTTAGTCCATGTAAACAGATATTAACGCCCGACACAACATGCACATTCAAAAAAAAATAATGTACAACTACAACGCTGCAACAAACATAACAATAGCGCAAGAGGATGAAAGGCGACTCACCGGTTGAGTGGAGTAACTTCCTAAGCCTCGACTCTAGCCTACGAAGCCTGCTGAAAACTCTCCTACACTTCGTCAATCCTTGCCAATTTAGCATTCTTCCCTTTGACCTTTGGTGCCATAGTTACAATTGAAAAGGTTTCGCAAAATCGTCTATTTACGCCTTGCTTCCGCTCCCTTCCTGCTGTAGCTAGATTCAAACTCATGATATCTATGGCCTGTTCTAAACATGAACTAGTGGTTTATAAAGAAATATTTGAAGCTAACTAATGTTTTCTGCCTAATCGATGCGGAACTTTCCCGAAATGCGAGTGTCAGCATGACATGAAACACGAAGATCAAGGCATTAATTTCGTAGATATCATGTAAATTGTGGTCTGAAATGACCCTAAACTAATGCGTAGTTTATCACTTCATAATCTAGTCACATTAACTACAGTCTATACAAAAATTCAAATCTAATTATTTCGACACGCTAGACACGCCAAGTTGCATCTTTCATCTTATTTCATACACTAGCATCTAGGAAGCCTGGCTCATTATCTTCTCACAAACTGTGCATATTTGTAATGGTCCTCTAAGACCTTAAACTGGAAGCTTCTCTAATACGCAACTCTGACGCAAAGAAAAAAAAACTCTTATTGTTCAATAGATTGGCAGAAAAATAATGTAATAACTTCCGTTTTTTGCGGTTTTGCAGGGCAATTCACAAATGGATGCAGCTTTATCTACACCCTTAGCCTTAACAGGCTCGCATGGGGAGATCATTAGATAGCTCAATCATACGCTAATAGGAACAAACTTTTCCCTTTGTGACACAACCATAGCAACATCGGAAATATCCCTAGACTGGCTAGAACATCTGGCCCAAACTCTCAACCTGGAAGCTAGTGATGTGACCCAGGACCCTCTCAGCGAGGTCCCTGTGGTTACGCACAAAGGCAAAAATAAAAATCTTAGGGTTAGTTCCCTCCTGGACCAACGGATGTAGAGTGAGATAACACAAGTGCTCCAAAATAACGCTGCTGTATTTGCGTGGTTATATGAAGACATGCCGGGATTAGACCTGAGATTAATATAGCATAACATAATCTTAGAACCATGCATCAAAGAAATTAGATAGAAGGAATAAAATATTAAGCTAGAAATCACGCTAATAGTGCGTAATGAAATCACCAAGCTGTATCAGGCTGGTTTCATTCGTGCAGTCGATTACTCAGACTGGATGTCCAACATCGTAGTTGTCTCTAAGAAAATAGGAGGCATATACATCTGCATAGAATTCCAGGATCTAAAAAAAACCACAATTAAGGACAATTTCCCATTACCGAGTATTGACCAACTGATTGATACAACAGTTGGTCACGCGCTTCTATCCTTTATGGATGGTTTTTCAGGTTATAATCAAATTCGTATTAACCTAGAACATCAATTGACAATAACATTTATGACACCCTGGGGGAATTTTTGTTACACTATGATGCCCTTCAGGCTAAAAAATGCCGAAGCAACGTATCAACAAGCCATGACATACATCTTTAGCGATTACCTCTTAGGGAGATTAAACGACTACATGGATGACATAGCTGTCAAGTCTGTAAAGTCGGAAGATCATTCGGACGATCTAAAGTTAGTCCTTAAACGATGTCTTAAGCATGAATTACGGCTCAACCCAAAGAAATGTGTATTCGGAGTCAAAACCGGACACATGTTAGGGTTTGTGGTATCAGAGACTAGCATCTGAGTCAAACCTGACAAGGTCAAAGCCATCGTTGATTTAACACCACCTACAAACCTCAAGGAACTACGTGGGTTGTAGGGTAGGCTACAATTTATTAGGTGGTTCATTTCAAACTTAACAGATAAATTACATCCTATGCAACATCTCCTTAAGAAGGGTGTTAATTTTGAATGGACCGATGACTGCCAGTGTGCATTTGACAACTTGAAGGAGAAACTGCAACACTTACCAATACTTTTCCCGCCACAAAGGAACCAACCTTTCTATATTTACCTAGCAAACTCAGACGTGTCTATAGCAGCGTCACTTTGCCAGAAAAGGAACAATAGGTCAGAAGCCCCTATCTATTATCTGAGTCATGCTCTATTTGCGTACGAGACAAGGTACAATGAAGTGGAGCATAACTATTTGGCATTGGTTTTCACACTCAAGAAATGTAGACACTATCTTTTTTGTAGCCAGGTCAATATAATTTGCAAAAATAATGTTCTGCGAGCTATTTCAAACAACTTGTATGAGAGTAGGAGGATAGCTCGCTGGAAAGCTATCACAGTTGAATTCGATTTATATTATGTTGGTCAATCATCCACCAAAGGTTAGGCTATAGCTGACCAGCTAGCAACATCACCTATTAACGATCAAGCTACGATAGAGCCAGAATTTCCAAATGAGCATGTACATAGTTTAAGCTCTATATCAATAGGCCTCAAAGCGATGTTATACTTTGATGGAGCTTCGACTACTAGAGGCGGAAGTGCCTCCGCTGTCATTATGCTCTCCCCTGAGGATGTACGTCCACTAGCTTACCACCTAGCCTTCCCTTGTATGAACAACATGGCAGAGTATGAGGGGCTCCTCAGAGGATTATTGATGGCCAGGGAACTCAATGTTCAACACCTGGCATTTCGAGATGATTCGATGCTCGTCATCAATCAAATCATAGGGGTTTACACCTACAAAGCTGTGCATCTACAGCCATACTGAGATATGGCTAAAGATCTCCTGAAACAATTCGCGACGACCGATGCCCAACACTTGTCGCGTAATGAAAACATCGTAGCCGATGCACTGGCCACACTGGCGTTAAACGTGCCACCACACTTGTTTGTCACTTGGCCTACTTTAATGATAGAATGTACAGACCCTATCATTCAAGCAGCACAAATCTCTTCATTAAACATAGGAGGAATGCTAGAATAGTACGACAACATTAAGACCTACCTTCTGCATGGCGAACCACTACACGAGCTAACACATGCACAAAAAGATGCAGTGTGCAAGCGTGCCAGGCAATACATCATCGTTGGAGACAGTACTCTCTGTAAACACTCTTTCGATGGGGTATTACTAACCTGCGTTAATAATGACCAAGCACAACAAATAGTTAACGAAGTCCATGAGGGGCTGTGTGGAAGACACGTAGCCCCGCGAGCCATGGCCACTAAGATTAGATGCCTAGGGTATTATTGGCCATACATGGAAAAGGACTGCCTTACCAAAGTCAAGACATGTGACACATGCCAGTGTGATGCAAACTTAATACACATGTCGCCAACCGAGTTACACACTACATAGATTACTTGGCCATTCCAATGATGGGGACTAGATATCATAGGTCCCATCGCGTCTAAATCTTTCGCAGGACATAGTTTCATTATCACCGCCACTGAGTATTTCACAAAGTGGGTTGAGGCTATCCCCCTACGGAAGATTACATCTCAACAGGTTTCCTATTTCATCTTAGATAATATAGTAACTAGATTTGGACTCCCTATCACTATTGTGACTGACAACGGGCCACAATTTAGTAGTACAGAAACCAAATCTTTTTACGATAATCTTGGTATCAAGCAATCTTTTTCTTCACCCTATTACCTGCAAGCAAATGGTCAAGCAGAAGCAACAAACAAGGTAATTATCAATCTACTTAAGAAGATGCTCAGCAACAACAAAAAATGATGGCATGAAAAAATCCTCTACGTACTATGGGCGTATTGTACGACATGCTGAATAGCTATAGACAGGATGCCCTATAGCCTAGTCTATGGATCCGAAGTAGTGTTGCCCTTAGAATTACAGGTTCCCTCATTGTGGATGGTCCTATTCATGGTTATAAATGAGACTCAACAAAATGAGTCTAGAATCGTGGATTTAGACTCAGTGGAGGAGAAGCACATCCAGACGCTCGACACCATTGAAAGGAATCAGTACAAACAGAGACAAAAGCATCAGCACAATCTGCATCAACGATCGATCAAGAAAGGAGACTTAGTTCTCAAGGCCATTCATGAACCAGTAGGAAAATTATCTGCAAACTAGGAAGGCCCTTTTCTGGTCATCGGTACATACAGCAATAAAGCATTCAAGTTAGCGAATATCAACGGAAACAAACACTCGAATCCAGTGAATCATCTGTATTTAAAGTGGTACTACATCTAAACATCAATTTGGCTCAAACGCAAGGTAACAAACATCCGCTACCACGTAAAACTGGAAAATTTGTACACGTATGCTACGATGTAAAACTGACAAATTTGTACACGTCTACTACGATGTAAAACTAGAATTTCTTGCACGTGTCCGCCAAGACACTAAACTGGCAAAGTTTTCAACCGTCCGCCATGACGTGAAACTGGCAAGGTAAGCACACGTTTGCTGAGATGCTAAACCAACACAGATTTTTCCCTGGGTCACAACATAAAACTAACACCCATAGTGCGGTCTGCTAGGACCATAAACTAGCTCTTCCACCATCCACTACGACGTAAAACTAGTAGGTTTCAGTCTGCCCAAACGTTAAACCAGGACCACAGCCTGCTGAGGCTTAAAACTAGCAACAATAGTCAACCAAGACTCAAAACTGGAACCCGTCAACAGAAAATCCACAAAGCAAGTGAGCGTGATCACTCTTGCACTACATCCCTACCAGATGGAATGGGTAAGGCATTGGAACAGACGCAACGCCACTACCCCACCGACATCATACTAATTCCTCAGACACGCTGAAAGGCATACTACTGACCCCACGGAGATGTTTCTATGATAGCCAATTTGTAGTTGCAGCTCCTGGCATCAACTTTGCCGCTTGGAACCCTGAAGAAACTGTGGTCATCCATAGTCTCGGCGGCCTCCATCCATCGCCGTCATGAAACTCTGGCATAGCAGATTCATCTAATTAGTTCTTTGCCTAATCATTTGAGCAAGATAAATTTGGCTATCAATGATGGCTTCATGAACCACGACATCAACATTGGGACCCTTGCTTCTTGCTACGGTCCCTATTTCGTGGCCTATGCTCTCCTTCTCGCTTTGGATGACGCTTGTTTCAACAGCCTCCCTCCTTAGCGATTAGGATGATTGCTTTTGTGTTCTTCTCTCTATTATGTTTTGAAGGTTACTTGTTACAATAGCATTGATCGAGAATGCATTCATTAGAAGGTGAAGCGTCACAGCATTTTGAAGTAGTTGCTCAGATTAGCCTGGCTACTTAGGAGTGCAAACCCTACCTCTCCCTCCATCAGATACCTTACTTTGCTTTCCCCTTCCCTTGTCCTCACAACCGCCTTTACCCTCTTCTTTGCTTGTACAGAGTGTGAACATTCAATCAAATTCTTTTGCATCATCATGTCCATGAACTGGCATAACACAACTCGCCTAGTGAATGTAATTCACCAAAAAAAAGGGGGGGAAAAGCTTGGAAAAATGGATGTAAAACAACTCATCCAGGCCATATGGGCATAACACAACTCATCTGTGCAAGCCCTTCATATGCAGTATGGCAGCGTAACTTCTCATAAATACACTCGCGAAAGGATGCCTAATGACTTGTTCACGAAATTTTGATGTTCACATGCTTGAGTCTTCCCCGAACCTCCCTCTCACTTCTTTAAAAATTCCTCCTATGCTCCTCCCCCCACCTTCGCACTTCCAAGTTTGACAGAGCAACATTTGAGCAATTTTCAATGAACGTTGTTGGTTCCTTTACCTCTCTGGTGTTTCGTATTCTTCATCGATGTCTTTCAGGTAAGTCCTCTAAACGTCAACAAAGAGGGGCCATTGAAACACCATAAATTTTTTGAGGCCTCAATGGTTCAGCAAAATCTTGCGACTCAGGCAAGGATTTGCGACAAGTCACAGCTCAACAAGTTCCCTTTTTGGCTAAGGGTCTATTCTGCCATGCTACGTAGCACAACGTAATAAACTCTAGAGGACAAAACAAGATAACAGGTGCACGATGACAAGCCTTCAACTTTGCAAGTTTTCTATGTTTCGAAAAATCTTAACTTTTGGCATATTAGGCCGCATTACGCAACATAGTGTAACATAGCATAACATGGCATAATGCCAGAAGGCAGTCCATTGCAACAACAAAGATGACAAGATTCGAGACCTCAATTGTCCAGTAAAATCTTAAGGCTTAAGCAAAGATCCGTAGCGTGCTGCACATTTTAGCAAGTTTTCTTTTTTGGTTAAGGGGCCTATTATGCTACATTATGTAGTGTAGCGTAATAAACCCTGGAAGGATTAATCAGAAACAAAGGAAGCGCAAAGAAAACACTTCAATTTTTTTCAGGTTCGCTATTTTATGCCGAATTACACTATCCAGCGTAATCTAGCATGATGCAGCATAATACAAGCAACGACAGAGAGAGCACAATTCAGGCATCAGTAGTTCATACTTCACAATATGCTCTTTAGCGTATTGCAGGGTAAACAAAGAACAATTTGTTGCCAAAACTCCAGCAAAAGTAGTTTACAACGCATTACGCTTTTAGAGCGTAATGTAGCGTGGCACCGCAAGCTTCAAACACAAACACACCAAGTCAATGGTATCTTGTAGGTTTAGGACACGCGTTATCTAAACTGTGTTTTTCTCTTGACCCTAACCTTATAAATATTCCAGTTGACAAAGATCAAAGGGTTGGCAAAAAATTTCCCTCGATTGACAAATTTTCTCCGTGAGTGATTTTCTTTCATTGGCAATCGTTGACAACTTTTGGCAAAGATTAACAAGAGAGCAAAAGAGGATCAAGAATCGTAAGAACATCGGAGGTGATTGGCAAGAATCCTTGATTAGAAATAGCCGATTAATAGATATTCTTCTTTGGGTTTGACTTCCTTGTACCCAGATTGGCTAGAACAAGGTAGATCGAACTTTGCTTGTTTTATCTTTAAATAGCTTTCTTGTTATTGGCACGTGCTTCATCTAAATCGAAGTCTACTTGTAATCATTGTATTCTACATATTTTGTTCATAAGTTAAATCTCAGATCTTGGGATTGCACGCTCTCTAAATCTGATCTCCTGTGTCCCATCTATACGGATTTTGTAATCACTTTAAATCATTTACATTATTTTCAATTACCTTCAAGATTAATGATATTATATCTCCTCATAAAAATCACCATTTTTCCATCCAATTATTACAAAAATTTTACTGATTAAGTAATTCCTATCTGATCGACAAGACTGTTTAGGGCACCTCGGATTCGTCTTCTCCAGCACGGTCCTCGCATGGATCTGGGGTTGGAACTGTGTACATGGACTTCCGCTTGGTATTTCCAGTGATTGATGTTTTCCGTCGTTACACCCACTGCTCCTCTGTAATATGTGCTCATCACTACCCTATATCTCTCTTGGCCTTAAGCACTTTGTAAGCCACTGGAATGATGGATGCGATGGAATAATATTCCCCCCCCCCCCCCTCATTTTTTTAATCGCTCAATTATCATCTGCCGAAGCCCTTTCCATTTTGCTTTTGAAATGTTGTGCGAATGCTGAACCATTTGCTTCTAGTAATACCATGTTTCCTCCAGAATAATTTGGCACTTTAATTTTGTCTCCCGAGAAGGTCTTCATTTTATTTAACAGTGAATAACTTCTCCAAAACATCCATCAACCCATAACCTTAAAGCCACATGTTTATTTCTAAATTTTCAACCATACATTGTTTTACAAGTTGCCTTTTTCCAGTATCTACTCTTGCTGTTCCATGAAATGGCCAAATGTGCCAACATTTCTGCCCCCTTTAAAAGCTTAAAAAAATTATGTAGCCCCATTTTAAAACTGAAACATACTAAAACTTTTATTTAATTTTTACAGCTAAACAGAAATATTTTTGGAGAAAAATTCCCATCAAACATAAGGTTTGATGGTATAAAAATCTCATTCCTAAGAAAAACAACAAATTGTACATTAGCAAGTCCTTCATGGACTATTCTTGAGATGGGAATTGAATTGTGAGGGTTACCCTAGTAGGAATCCTCATCTCTCTAACTATCTCATTGGTAATTTCTGACGTGATAAAGGCTGTTTTGTTGTTTTCTGGCTTCGTGGAGATCTCAACTTGATCTACTTGAACTTTTTCTTCATCATTCTTCTCATTTTCTTTTTCAAATGAATCCTTCTATTCTTTTCCATTGGGTCCTTCATTTTCCTCTTGGGAGACAAAGGCCTCTTCCCATGCCCATGACTCTTCATTGGTTGGTTGCTCTTCTCCCTTCTCCTCTTCTTGGGTGCAATCTTGATATTTCCCCCAAAAATTTGACTCTATCTCTAAACCTCTTGTGAGGAATGAGAATTCATCGGACAACCAAGCCATGAAAGGACACTCTTTCGGTGCTCCACATGATCTAGCTTTCAAGTAAGCCTTTAAGACATGTTTAGGGCAACATCCCATCACATATGGAATAAAAGGATTTCTCATTGTTCTCCCAAACTCCATCTCCCTCTTTCAAATTAGCTCTCTCTTACTTTCCCTACTCAACTTGAATTGAAAGATGATGAAATCCTAGCCAACCCAATCCTCTTTTTATAGGTGCTAGAAATTTAAAATTTCCCCGAAGAGTATTCAACCAATTTTCCCTCTTTTTAGGCATTCTAACCACTTATCACAATCCTCACTAAGTGGTGAATGAGTCATCTTCTACACTTGTCACACTTGTAGGATTCCACTTGTTTCACTTGTAGGCTTCCACTT
>MNCI01034769.1:1251947-1442234 GCA_015680685.1 Gnetum montanum
CCTTTTTATAGGATTCAAAGGTAGTTAGATATTTTAAAATATCTTTGCTAACTTCTCTCCCAAGTAAGGAAGTTATAACTTTCCCAACAAGTTGGGAGATATTACTTGCCCAACAAGTTAGGAAGTTGTAACTTATACATAAAGTTAGGAGAAAATCATGCTAACATTGGCATGTGTTTTTGGTGATTTAAAATTAGCTACAATTATCATGGAATTTTATAATCTTCCATATGAAGACATTACATAAATATCCCAAAAATTTCTTTTCTATTTTTCAATAATAATAATAATTTTATCAAAGGTGGAGTTGGAGGACATTGGTCATCCCAACATGCTATTCCACTCATCTGCAACTGCACTTTGGAACTGGTTTTGGCCATGAAATCATTTTAATTTGCTAGATTTATTTTCACAACCATCGGCATATATGCTGATCATCTATAGTGCATAAATTAATTATTTTTACCATATATTTCTCCAGGCATTAGGTGTCATCGTGCAAGTAGGACAGGTGTCAGATCAAGGGTTTGTAAACTATCATGTTGCAAGGGATAAGAGGTGATGCATAGGAGTAGTAGGCTCCATTGCTATCGTTGCCGTAACTACCATTATAGAAGGCCACCCTCATGCTGCCACATCATCCACCTCGTACGCCTATTACCGTCAGTGTTTTGCCATCCGAAAAGAACTATAACGATCTGCCATCTTTGGAACTTGGCTATCTTGCAAATTTCTGTTTGTGCTGGAAATGGTAGCTGCAGTAATCCATGTGCTATACCGTCGCCATGGTTTTAATGGGATTTATGGCCTCTTGAAATTGCCCCTACATGTAGTACTTTGATAGCATGTGGTACTGCACTATCTTCGTCTTCTCCATTTCCGTGAGCAAGTTTAGCATGCCCGCTTCTGATGATGCTGCCGATGCAGTCACTGTGTGCAGCATCAGTTGGAGCCTTTCTTGAGAGGCACGTTCATGTTGGTGTTCAACGTAGGGATGATGATCTTGGTACCAGTCAGTGCAGCGTGGTTGGGCTTTCTTTCCTCTCCTCTGTTCTGCTTGGCTGCCACGACAGTGCATAGGAATGCCTCCTCCACGTTAATGGCTTCCATGGCTGACGTCTCGAAGAAGAGAAGACCCTCCTTATGTGTGAATTCCTACGCATTTTTGTTCAAGAATAGCACGGCTATTGCTAAGATCGCACTTGTTTCCAATGAGCAGAATCATGATGTTGTTGTCCTCATGCGCACGCAGCTCTTCTAGCCATCTCGCCACGTGATCAAAGCTCTACCTCTTGGTTATGTCGTACACCAGAAGGGCTCCCACTGCTCCTCTGTAATACGTGCTCATCAATGCCCTGTATCTTTCTTGGCCTCATAAGCCACTAGAAACATGGATGCAATGGAATAATACTTTGCCCCCCCCCCCCCTTTTTTTAATCGCTCAAGTATCATCGACCGAAGCCCTTTCCATTTTTCTTTTGAAATGTTGTGTGAATGTCGAACCATTTGCTTCCAGTAATACCACGTTTCCTCCAGAATAATTTGGCACTTTAATTTTTTCTCCCGAGAAGGTCTTCATTTTATTTAACAGTGAATAACTTCTCCAAAACATCCATCAACCCATAACCTTAAAGCCACATGTTTATTTCTAAATTTTCAACCATACATTGTTTTACAAGTTGCCTTTTTCCAATATCTACTCTTGCTATTCCATGAAATGGCCAAATGTTCCAATACATTTTTTCATATCTAATGGAATATAAGCTATAATCATTAAAATATTAAATAAATTCATATCTTGTAAAGAAAGAATAAAATTTGGTAGGATTACAAATAAGACATCAGATTCAAGGCATCCCTTGGCTTGGGTAATGATCACGTATTTGAAGTTCTTAAACCTTATATCTATCAAGGTGATCTAATAGAGTTTCTTTATCCTATAGTTGAAATGTGGATGGATATGTACATCTAATTCGATGATGTGAATGTAATTATATCCATTGGCTATCCACTTCCTAACCTTTACTGAGATAAGAAAAGAAAGAGCAATCTTGAACTACTGATCTTGAGTTCACACTTAGAAAAGTTCATCAAAGATAAGGATTCAAGAGGTGTTAACTTTTGTATGGGATAAATCTCTTGCTATTTAGAAACTTGTGGTAAGGTAGAATAAGAATAAGTACTACATAATTTAGATAATTGATGAGTAAAATGATTAGAGGAACCTGAAAGAGGTATGTTATGTTCTTTCATACTACCGTTTCGAGGAGATGACTAAGCGACTTACTCTCACCTATCCGTTGGCCTTCACTATGCACCTTATGTCTTGCACAACCACCACATTGTACATGAAATGTACCAACTTGCCTATAATACCAACTCTTGCCAAAATTCATCTACTCAACACCCTTGATTTTTATCACAAATTTTATAGCAAAATAGATTTTTATCATACCACACAACATATTCTAACATAACATAGAGAGAGATATGAAATAGAATTTTAATGCTCATATTATTCACACTAAATACCAGGAACTTAGAGATACAAGTAAAGAAGGGACTAAGGGATGCTTGGATATCATGATTTTGATGACTAATAAAACCATCATTTTCTGCATGATCTAAAAATATCTATAGAAATTCATAATAACCTTCAACATTTAACCCTACCTGGGAATAAATAAGAAAAATTATTAACCAATTTTTAACATTAATGATGATAAATTATGCCTAATGTTACAATATCATCAAACATTTTTGCTTGTTATGAATTCCAAGTTGTCACCAACTAATAACCTCCATAACTTCTTCCATGGTCCCCAAACCACCTACTAATAAGAAAATAAAGTAATTTCAAGTACAATGGAATACATTAAATATTCCAAAATAAAATAATAATATAACAAATACCTGGTAAAGAAATAAAGGCATCTAAGTACTTTGTCATCATTAATTTTCTGTCGTGCATAGTATTAACAATATGAACATTACCATTTGTTTTACCAATGATCTATGTGTAGTAAAAATTAGAAGAAAATACTTAAAATATCAGTATGATATGCACAAGTATACTACACTAACAAAAGATGACTTTTATTCAAATAGTACTTGCTCAGATGCAAGAAATTTTGTTACAACTCTGCTATTCAAGATACAAATGATGATCAAATAATAAGTTCACAAGAAAAATACCTTTATAAGAATCCAAAGTCATAATATTACTGAAGAAAATTTCCTCCACTACTAAAAAAAATTTCAGCTATAGCACCCATTAGACTAATGCTTCCTCCTCCATATATTAATTTTATCTTTCTTCCAACCTTCATGCCAAAATAACTAAGTTAAATAAAAAATATATAAATCTATCATACATACCTTGAAAACTAGAAATAACTAACACTTCCATTTCTAATCCAAGTTGTTTAGTAGCATTTTCAAATCTATTATTCTTGCTTAACTTACTTATGCAAAAAAACACAAATTCTTGTCATTCTATGGATTCAAACTTATCAACACACATCATTCACTTGACCAAAATGCATGTTACCATTTATAATCAAGGACTAGCAACAAGAACATGTTCTTCATAATGCAAATAAATATAGCATAATGTGCTACTTTATGTCATATCATATGTACCTTCATAATGATTTTTCCTTATTTTCAATCATTACTATATCTGATAATAAAATATTGATATGCTTCTTGAGCATAACAATAACACTACATTGATACATTTAAAACTTTAATAATGTAACACTTATTAGTCATTAAAGCATAATCACATCCACAACAACAATGACATTTTATTTATGCATGTCAATGAAAAAACCCTCTAATACTATTACTACTTAACAACCATATCATCAATTATAGTCAAAGCATTATTGCACTGAGCATATTTGTCTATCTTTTTCATACTTTGCATGACAACTTTCTTCTCTAATATGTCATAAACAAAAAAAAATTCTGAAAATGAGCCTTTTTACTCTATCTTCATTATGCAAACCTTTATGTAACAATCTTTGTGCAAACATTTCTATATCTTACATCCTTTGAATAGAAACCAAGCTACAAATTTCCTGAGGTGACTTTTGATATAATCCTTAAGTGAAGCAATGCTAGTATATTACTGTACATGTTCTAGTTCACCATTGAACACTTTCAATGCACATGCCTAAACTTTTAAACTTTCAATGTTCATGTTCTAGTAATAGATTTTGACTGAGTGCAAGGCTAGCTGGCAGATACTTAGATTTAAACTTTAGAAAACATAAAGAAGCCTAAAAATTTTTGGTAATACTAAAACCTTATTATTTAAGGTGCACATGGTGTACATGTTAATATTTTTCTATATAACATACCTCCTCCAATTATCGCAAACATTTTAGCTTAACTTTTTAGAAGATCACTCTAGGATAGTAGCATAACCCCACTCACATAGTAGAGTAAATGTAACTCATTATTGGAAAAGGTCCTACCACAAGGCTACTCTAATTTTATAACACTAGAACTTTAATTGAACATGTTATAGAAAAAACATTTTAATTACTATTGATGAAAAAATTTGGACCATGAGGGAAACTAATGGATAACACCCCTAAAGTGCTCAATTTGAAAAGACTATTTCCTTGGGCACCTTACTCATGGGCACAGCTAGCCCAGGAATAGTCTCAAGTAGAAGAGAAATGTAATCAATAATTTTGATAAAACACAAAATATAAAATTAGAATAGAAAAATTAAAGGTGGAATATATTAAATTAAAATAATCAAAGTCAATACTTCATCAACATGGCTTAGTAAAACATCAAGATAGAAACAACAAAGAAAGAAAATGTAGACTTAGCAAACTACGCATTGATCCAACCACTTTGATGGTTGTGCATCTCCTCTTAGAGGTACTCATGATATGACTAGACAACCTAGATCAACTACTTAGTTTGACCCTCTAGCTCTTGGAGGTGGACAATCATCACTTCCTTCTCAGTCGAGATGCTTCCCACACATTTCTCCTAGTCCTTTTCATGGTCAAACTCAAGGGAAAGTCTCTCAAGCCTTCTACAAATTTTAACATCAATCACTTCTTGCTCAAGCTAGTATGAGGTTGCAATTGAGGTAGGCCTAGGACTATGGTGAGACAAAGGAGTGTAAGATGAGGAAGAAAGGGGAGAGTGTATTGGAGAGAAGATGTAAGGAGGAAAAGAAGAACAGGCCTTCTATTAATTATTGTCCTTTTTCTGGTGGCTCCTTGATGATCTTTTTGCTACCTAAGGAGGCCTTTTATAGGGCTTCCTTCTCCATCTTCTTCCTCTCTTCCTCTTTTGAAAGGAAGAGGAACTAGCCATGTGTTTACCAACATGGTTGCCATACATAATCTCTTTTTCCAAGTATGGTAGTGTAGAGATTTTCTAGATCTCTTTGATGATTTGGATATTCTTAGTCTCCTCCATGTATGATACCTATCAAATAAAAATCAAAAAAACTGAGAGTATCTATAATCATAAATTTGAAAAAATCATATTGATGAGTAGTGAGTATACCCTACATCCAACCATATGGACTACAAGCATTCACATGCAATCTGGTCAAATTTTATAGACTTTAGTTCTCTAAATGCACATTATCTAGGCAATAAACCTAAGGATGAAATCATAGTCTTCTTGGTTTCACTTGTGTAAGTACAAGCATATGCTTAAGTGTAACCAAGGAACATGATTTATATAATTTTATGTTTTTATCTATTTTAGCCTATATATAAAACAAAGTGATTAAGTATTAATTAATCTAATATACTAACTATTATCTTAAGTTATTCCCTAACACAAGTATCTGGTCTCACCTATCATATACAACCTAATCATGTGATAACACTAGTAGGTTACCAAGTGCTAGCACTACTAAGATTACCAAGCATTAACATTATGTTCAAGGTAATCATACTTATGTGGATTAACTAATCTTATTTAATTAACTAAGTACATTGAAGTAAATGTCATAATAGTAGAGTGCATTAAAGTAAACACTAAGTTATTTCCAAATGCTGCAAGGTATTTCAAGAATTTTTTCTTTATTGTCATCACACTAAAGTGTCTAGGTACATCAGTGCTCAAATAAGGATCTGTACACTTTTTGAATCCTACTATGGGTAGTTAAAAAATATTCTAATTGTTGCTAAAATAAATTGCAAGAACTTCCCTAAGCTATCGAATAACCAATGCCATAAATGCAATGGGTTTGCACATTTATATAAGCAAACTCAAATTCCACATTGATGCATGTCCATTGACATAACCTATTGAGGACAATTCATCATACTCCAACAACTAATTGGAAACTCATCCTCAAGTGAACAAAAGGAGGATCGAGCTTCTTACAAAATTTGAAAGGGTATGGAACCATAAACTAACTGATTGACTAACTCAAAAAATAATGCTAAGTACCCAAGTTTATGGATTTACAATGATTACAAAAATGGATGTTCATGAAAATAAAATTAAACACCTTTACAAAAATTGATAGCTAAAACTCCTCTGACTATCAAAGACAAGAAGAAGATCACATGTTCCTAAGAGGTGGAGGTTTCTGAGGTGCTAAAGGACCTTTCCCTACCTATGGTGCACTTGGTGGTTAAGGCTTAGGTGGTTACAATTTCCTGATGTAGCTACTACTTTTGATGAAAGGAAAAAAGCATCCAACAATGCTTTCATCTTCTCTCCCTTGCTCTAGGAATCATACATAGTCCACACAACATCACCAATGTGAGCTAGTATGGGAACATCCCATGGATAAGGCATGACCTAGAAAAATTCCTTAACATTAATAAACCAAGAATCCAATTATTTGCATTTGATTTTGAACACCCTGATAGAATTTTATAGTGCCTAGTAGTCATTCATCCTATTTTCCAAGTTCTCTACAATTGATCGTTGATTTATGAAGACATGTTGAGAACTTCAAGCTCAACATTAGCTATTTTCAGCTTTTTCTTCCCACCTTTGTGATGCATAAACTTTGTCTCATACAAGAGATAAGAACAAGGCACTTGCTTCTCAAGTTCTAACCTTGTCCTTCTAGTATTCAACATTGCTAGGTTTTTATACTAGAGGCTAGCTAGCTCAATATACTCTATCATCTCTTCAATCTGCAACTTCTTAAGGTAGATTTCGACTTTGTTGTAGACATTCAGTCCATTAAAGATGGGCTTTCCATACATTGCCTCCTTGTTCGAGTTGTTGGAGGGCCTCATTTATGTTTTCCTATCCTAATTAAATCTCTTTTTCATTCACCTCCTTGAGGAGCCCCACTTGGTTCCTATGATGATTTTTTCCCCATTCAAATTTAAGGGCATTATTCTTGCAAGTAGCTACCTCAATTTTCTTCTAGGGAAGGGTGCAGACCTCCTCAATTGAGAGATTTCAATTTTCAGCACTTAACCTCCTCGAGTTCATGGTCACCTTAGCAAGCTTCTCCTACTGTTGCTACAAATATTCTATCATTTCATCCTTTTGGATCTTGACATTCCATAGGTGATAATTCTATTTGTTCATAACTATGTTCTCTTTGTGAACTTCTGACAAGTCCTTCTTACTGTTGTAGGCAATGACCTCCAAGAGAGATGCTTCAAAGACCACTATCTCCTTTGTGTTTTCAACATTGCTTAGTTTGTTCTAAAGTTGTAGGAAAGCTTCATCTCTTGCTACAACCTAGCTGAGAATGATGGGATCAACTAGTTGGGCTCTTAACTCCATAACCTCAGTAGCCAATCATTGATTATCATATGTAGTTGCCTTGACTTGGGCATTGGTAATGATGAACTTTCCTCTAACTTACAATAGAACTAACTAGATGGTAGTGATTTTATTCAAAAGGTTAAAGACATCTGGAAGTGGTTGCTTGATTCCTACCAATCGGATTAGTAGCTCCTTGTGTTGGGCTACAATAAGCCTCTCACTCATTTCTCTTGTAGACATCTTCACATCCTTGAGTGCAGTGATATCAAGCATAGAGGCTATATGAGAATTTAGTGCCTCTGCCACACAGTCAACCATTACCTCCACTGCCATCTCCTACCGTTAGTGCTACATCATCAAAATAGTTTCTCCCTCATCCTCCTCGAAGCACACAAAGAAAGTGGCATCATTCCGAGAAATATCTAGGAATTTTTATTATCTTAGGAGGGACACCATCACTTCTTAGGTGCTAAGGCTTGACCTTGTAGGCACCTACATCCTTTGGGCAAGAAATAGTGGCACAATCTCCTCCAGCTAGCTAATGTTTCTAGTAACTTTGTTCAAATGGCTCATAGCTAATTGGTATACTAATGGGTCACTACCACTTGGTCCTACCTATTGCTAATGTAGGAGTTACTCATAGAGCTTGTGCATGTGTTCAATGGTAGCACGAGCCTCTAGCATTATTTCTTCTTGAGTGGGTGATGGTGGTGCCTACTTTTATTCTTGTAGCTTGGCGATTGCTTTATTCTTCATCATCTCCTACCAAGAGGTAGTAGAAGCATGATGAAGGATGTCATTAGCATAGTGGGATATGCATCCTCTTTTACAAAGTTTTCTGATCAAGCACAAAAAGGGAAGTATCTTCCTTCCATGCTCATTCTCTTTGAAGTGCTTCTCCATTTCAAGGGCTATAAGCTGTGAGAGGTTTACTAGGAATTTACCGCTTAGAGTGGCACATGCATGAGCAAAGAAGATATTGATTTTGCTCAGCCTTACCATTAGATTAATGTAGTAGGCCATGATTTTAAAGTATGTCCTCTCTACCTTGGTAAGTGCATTGTACTCCTTACAGTCTACACCATAGCAACATTAGACCCATTATTTCTTCACATCAATATTTTTCTATGTGGAAATTTCTACCAAGGTTGCCCTAGTATCTAACAACCAAAGGCCTCTACAATGGCCTCCATAGAGTAGGACACACTAATATCATTTATTTTAATAGTGACATCGACATACCAATTTTTCTAGAAGAGATATGTTTCCCACATGTACCATTCCCCATTAGAAGTAAGGATAGGCCACATGAAAAAGCTCTAAAGTTGTGTTCTAGCCTCTCCTGATGCTAGGTCCAAGAAAGGGCTGAAGTTAAGTTCTCAAAGAACCAAACCTTTAAACTTCTTAGAATTGATTTAATTTAGGCGAGCCTTAGTCAAAGTGACTTCCAGGTTTGGTCTTGGCCCAAGCAGCTCATCACGATGTGATTGCCCCATCTCATCTATGGGAATCTGTCGAATAGAATCCACTTTAGTTTCCTCCCAAAGAAGTTTCATTGCATGTGTTTCTACTACTTTCTCTTGGGGATACTATTATTCTTTGCCACTTCCTCCTCTAGGACTCTTATACCTTGATTGGGATGGTCCTCCCTCCTATGCTCTTTTTGGTCTTGATGCCATCTATAATGACAACATGACCACGGATTAGTAATTGATGTGTAACTTAGAATACTTGATACCTTATCTCCTTTGATCAATTACACTTAGGCTAAGTTGTGATTATGGTAGATTGAATATTTTAATATTATTTTAGTTTGACTACTACCAGAGTTCATAGGAAAGGTTTAACTTTGATGAAATTTTTTATTTTCAATATTATTTTATTTATTAAAACTTGTGAAAGTTGAAAAAATTTTAAAAAATTTTCTATTAAAAACCTATGATTTATGGCCTCCAGAATGTAAACCTTACCTCCAATAACTATAGGATCATAGAATGAAGTGAATCGGATAAGCAATTTGCAAGTTATGGGCTCAGGAAGACTCTTGGCTAAAAAAAAACTACAAAAAATCCTTGGGTGTTTAAGAGAAAATGGAAAAAATGGCTAAGTCCCTGATGTTATTTATAGGATTTTTTGTGTTGTGTTGGGATGCATCAAGGGGATGTATTAATTCATCAGGCTATGTTGATGGGGATGCATCAATGAGACCAAAAAACCAGTTTTTTTCCATTTAAAAACTAAGTAAAAACAAAAAGCTTTGTTCTAAAATTAGAGTCCAAAAGAGACCAAAACAAACCTAGAATGCTAGAAAATTCTTGAAGAAGGCTTAGAATATATACCAAAAAAGAGATTTAATTAGGAGATTATTGGTTAAGAAGTGCAAAACTAGATAAAATCAATGTGGAATGTGTAGGATTTGAGAGCAAACTAGCTAACGGATAAGGAATTTAACCATCCCAACCAAGGATTATGCAAGTGGATCCTCCCCATAGTAGGCTCATGCTCTAAATGCCTTTGCATGCCCTTAAACCAAGGATTCTATGGCCCCAATAATGATTAATGGTTTTGGGTCATTAAACACCAAATCACCAAAGATGTCATCAAAGGATTTCAATTGTTTACTAATGAACCCATCAGAAAAATCATGAAAAGAAGTAGTGAGGTGGGTAATGGAAAGAAGTGGTGGATGAGAGAGAACATGGAATGGAGCTCCCCATGGTGGTCACATGAAGTCCCTTATGGAAGATGTAATTAAATATGACCTAAGAATCCCATTTTCTTAATCCGGAGTAAGACCATACACTACCAATGACTTCACATCAACACTTTAGATCATTCACCCTCTAAGAAACAAGAACATCCCCATAGAACACTCATCAATCCTATAGAAGAATAAAAGAGAATCTAGAAGTGAATAGGACCTTAGTTAGAAGGGTTTCTTTAGGCATGGATAACATGTCTTTCCAACCCCATAACTAGTGCTTGTAGCCCATTATTATGTCTAAGGGGTGTGCTTTGAATTCTCATTCTTATTGCTTTTTTTTTAATAGAAACCACATCATGCAAAGACTTTACTTCCTATTATTTTTCAACAATGAAATGGTGAGAAATCCATGGAAACAATCATGTAACTCAGATGGTAGGTAGGTACAAAAGTAACAAATTCCTTTGAAGTCATACCCTTATTAATCCACTTAATTCGTCAAAATTTTGAAAAGTACAAAGGTAATTAATTCATTATAAGTTCTTATTAAGAAGGGACCTCATATTTCCAAAATGAGGAAGCCCCATAGAGTTGTATGGAGTGATGGATGATGTGGAATCACTTCCTATTAACATGAAAATAATCAACATCCCATTACTAAACATGAAAATTCTAAAGTGAAATCTAGTCATTTCGCAATCAAGTAATTAGTAAAGTTTCAAACCACCATCAATAGTAGCTGTATTTGCACCAAGTCTTGATGGCAATAAAGAAAAATGAAGAACATAAGTAAAATTCAAATAAAATGAAATAAACCAAAATGTAGAAAAAATTATAAAAGACTCAAGAAAATGAAAAAAAATATTTAAAATGATGTTAAAAAATGGTATAAACCAAAAAGGTAAAAGATGAGGAGCTACATTATGAGATCTCAACATGGATGGTCATCTTCCTAATGAGTAAGTTGGAAAGGGGAGATTCAAAATATGGTGTATGCTTGTTTATTTCTTAAGGCATTACATCCACTAGTTACTCAGTGTTCATGAAAAGGCTTGATTTGTTAAGTATTGACCAATAGTTTCTTATTTGGGTTGTCAAGTTGATAGATTAACATGGCTCCAAATGGAAAGGTTTCATAGATGATATAAGGATCCTTTCATAACATTTTAAACTTAGTTTGTTGAGGTACGTGTATGGGATTCCAATGGAGCACCTTATCTCTTGATTGAAATTTGACTTTCTTAATCCTTAGGTCATGTTGTTGTTTGTTGCATGCCTTATGCACTTCATTGGATGACAAGGCCACTAATCAGTTCTCATCTAGTACATTGAGATTCATCAATAATTCTTTCTATGCTAGAGTTATGTCCAAGTTAAGATCACATGTAGTTGATAGTGTACAGAGTTCTACTTTGATAGGAAGTGTTGGGATCTTTTCATAGACAAGTTCATAGGGAGAGTATCCTATAGAGAGTTTCCAAGTTGAACAGTAAGCCCAAATGACACCATTGAGTTTAGAGCTTCATTCTCTCCTATATTTACTAACTATTCTCATAAGTATTTTAGTTATCTCTCTATTTGTGACTTCAACATGATTGTTAGCTTGGGGATGTTATGGAGTTGTTAATTTATGCTCAACTACCAAGTGTTGCATGAGTTTACAAAAAATGGTTCTTGTTTCCATTATTAGAAATAAGTGCCCTTGACATGCTAAACCTATTTACAACATATTGTTGTACAAACTGGGCTACCATAGAGGATGCATAGTTGGTGATGACTACAACTTCTTTTCATTTTGTACAGTAGTCAATAGCTACAATTATGTAGGTCTTCCCATTGGACATGGGATTGATGGATCCCATAAGGTTAATTCCCTAGAGGTCAAAATGCTCCAATGGCTAGATCCACTATTGGAATCCTTCCATACAAGCAATCATCCCTTCATCTTAATGGCATCTATCATAAGAGCAGATGAAGTGATGTGCATCCTTGAAAAGTATCAACCAATAATATTCCACCATGAGGATCTTAAATATCATTCACCTTCTAGATGACCCCTACAAGGATCCTCATGTGCATCTAGTAGGACTTGCAATTAATTAGCATTAGGAATGGACCATTTGACCAAGCCATCTGTGCAAACCTTATAAATGTTACTATTAATCTCCATGAAGTGTTTGACCTAGTGAAGAAACTATTGTCTCTTCTTTTTATCCAACCCTTGTGGCATCTCTTAAGTGAGTAGGTAGGATGGGACGTTCTCATATCAGTTTATCTCCTTGGGGGTCTTATTTGTTCATAGCACCAACAAAGAGGAGTTCATCAAGGAATTGGTCTAAGAGTGGGCTCTCCTCCTTCTTGCTATCCCATGGTAACTGAGACAAGTGATAAGCTACCACATTCTTGGTCCTCTTTCTATCCACCATCATCATATTACACTCTTGAAAAATCACCAACCATCATACAACAAGGGGGCTCACCATTGGTTTTTTCATGAGGAACCTAATAGCACTATGGTCTATGTGCATAGACGCCTTATATCCAAGCACATAGTACCTAAATTTTTATAGAGCATACACCGCTACCATGAGTTCTTTTTCAGTGGTGGTGTAATTTAGCTCTGTATCCACAATGCTTGTACTTATATGGTGGATATAATAAGGATGTTTTTGATCATATAGCTATGTAAGCACAACTCCTAATGCATATTTGAATGCTTCCATCATGATATGAAATGATCTAAATCAATTATGAGCTCGTAGGATTTGTGTTTCTACAAGCTTATGCTTGAGGTACTAGAACACATGCTTGCATTCCTTAGTCTAGACAAATGATGCATCCTTCTTTGTGAGCTCCACCAATAGTTTGGTAATTTTTGAAAAGTTCATAATAAAGTGCCTATAGTACCTAGTGTGTCCAAGAAATGATATCACATCTTTAATAATTTCAAGCTATCTAGTAATTCCTTGGATGATCCTTATCATTTTTTGTTCTACCTTGATCCCCTTACTAGAAATATGATGCCCCAAGACAATGCCTTCTTGAACCATCAAGTGGCTCTTCTACTAGTTAAGCCTAAGGTTGGTCTCCATACATCATTTAAGTAATTGATCTAGGTGGTCTAAGGCTTTCTCAAAAGTAGCCCCATAGGTGGAGAAGTTATCCATGAAGACCTCCACCTTACTACCAATCTGCTATTGGAAGATACTGAGGTCCAAGTATTGAAAAGTAGTAGGATAATTACAAAGGCCAAAGGGCATCTTACAATATGAAAAATTCCCCAAGGTACAAATGTTGTTTTGGCCTAATTTTCCAATGCAATTTGGTTTTGGTTATAGTCACTATAACCATCCAAAAAGTAGTAGTAGAAATGTCCTACTATTGTGTTGAATACTTGGTTAACAAATGGCAAAGGAAAGTGATCCTTGTAAGTTGCCATGTTTAATAGCTTGAAATATATGCAGACTCTCCACTTTCCTTCTTTCTTTGGCACTATGATAAGTGAGCTAACCAACTCACTATCCACAATGGGATAAATGAACCCCTCCTTGAGTAGTGCTTAATTTCTTCCTTCACAATCTATTTGAGCTTGGGATTCAACCTCCTCTATAGATATCTCTTTGATTTTATGGAGGAGTCTATGTAGAGCCTATGCGAGCATATCCTATAATCGATTCCAATGAGCTTAGAATATGACCAAGTAAAAGCTATTGATCATTTTTTGACAACTTCTAATAACTTCTTCTTTTGATCATAAGAAAGTATGGCGTTCATGATAACCATCTTGCTATTCTTTAAAAAGGCATACTCCATCCTAGTCAGTAGAGATTTTAGCCCATGGGACTCCTGCTTGAATGTTTTAGGGATCCCCAACTCTCCTCAATTGATTTGACCTTGCTCTTCAAAGAGTTGACGATGGATCCACTCCAATTGATCCATGCTTTCTACATAACAACTCATGAGGCTCTTAGTGGATTCCATGCAAAGTGTTAAGCTATCCTCTGTTTGAACTGTTAATCACTTGGTGTCATCCTATTTTGTGGTTGCTGCATACAAGAACCTTTTAATTTCTATGATGTCTGCACATTACCTTCATGCTTTTAGTGTTATGCTTTTTACAATCCATAATTTCTACACATAGTGGCACCCTATGTCACTGTACATGATGCATGGAATGCACTTCTTCTCATTCTTTCCAAATTTATTCTTCTTGAAAATATCCAAGGATATGTCTCATATCCCCAACTGTGCATTAATGATACTCAACCATGCTCTTCCCATAATGATAGGGGAGTCCCCTTTATAGTTATCCACATAAATCACCAGCAAGTCAGTATGATAGGATCATCGATAGTTGGTGGTCGAAATGTCCTCCACAAATCCTAAGGGTACAATGATCGACTAATCCACAAAATCTAAGTGAATTTTGCTTTCTTTGAAGGAAGGAAAGTTCTAGGCTTTATAAATCTCTTATGATATCAATTCAACTCTAAAATCTAGGTCCAGAAGAGCCTTGCAAGATTCATTTCTTGCAATCTGCAAGTAGATGAGGAGACTACTAGGATCATATCTCTTCCTGGAAAGATATCCAACCTTAATCTAATCAATGATTGCATGGGTTTCCATTAGAGTGCTTACTTTGGGAGCATTTTGATTTGAAGGATTCTAGAGAGACATTTTAAAGAAGGTAGGAGAAGTAGGGTTAGTAGCAAGTATCTATGAGGGCTTTATTTGATTTTTGGTTTTGAAGAATGGTAGTTTTTGAGGCTCAATGTTAGAACCACTCTATTGTGGAACTAATTGTAAGTTTACAACCCTTGTTGCATTTATTTGCTATGGTTGGGCTAGTATTTCTTCCTACATAGATGGAGTAAGTAGAAGAGGAGTTGTAGGTGAAGCTACATGAGTGCCATGATGAGGAGGGTAATAAGGAAATGGGAACTACCCCTTTGAAGATGATTCTCTATAATATTTAGAAGGATAGTGGTGGTGCTAGAAGGAAGTATTATTAGAAGATTCATGTGGAGAGATAGGTTGCTAAATGTAGTACTTGTAAAGATCTAGCTAGTGGTATCCCCCACAACTGTGGATGTTTCCATTATTGATATTTCTCATGAGACAAAGGTGGTGCTCTACTTAAATAGTAGGATTGTTGGTGAAACTATTGATAGTTTTCTTAGGAATAAGGCAACCCCCTAGTTCTTATCATTTCACCAATCTAGGATTCAATGCATACATTTCATATTCATACAAGTGTGCCATAACTGGGCAACAGCCCTTAGGATGCTCATACTGACATATGTCAAACCCATTGTCATCTATTTTAGAATCTAAAACCTCTTCTACTACAGAAAATTTTCCCTTACCCTTATGATAGGCATGTTCAGCTTCCATTTTTTTCTTCTGTCATGTTCACTACCTCCTTGGTCTCTATTATTCTTAGAAATTCTTAGAGAAATTTCAAAGTTTTCATCTAAAGAGTCCCACATTTTGTCAACCTTGGCTAATATATTATATACAGATGTTTCTATCGGCAAGGTTTTCCTTTCCACCACTTCATTAAGTAGTGTCTCAAAGAGAGGGATCTCTATTGTATTCTTTTTCACTTTCTTTGTTTATTAGCTCACCTTCTTCCTTATATACCTTCTCAATGAGCCTTTATATTTGATGGGTCGTTAGCTTCAAAAGTCTCCCTTGGGCATAGACCCCAAGAGTTCTCCTCATTTTAGTTTAAATCCCATCTATGATGTCGCGTAGCTAATCCCTTTGAAAACAACCATAGCCTAGGCATCGATGCAACAAGGAGTAGTACTTGACCATGGTTGCATCCAAGGATTCATGAGTTTCCTATTTTCATCCTTGGATTTTCCTTCTCAAGTTGGACACTCGAGAGTATGTCTAGTACTTATTATTAAAGAGTTCAAACATTATACTCCACCTTCAAATTGATATTGATTCCAAGGGCCGATACTAACTTTCTACTTCTTTAATGAGTGTCTTCAAAAATAGCTTTAATTTTTGTCATTCATTTTCCATGTTCTATAAGACATAGACATCATGAAATGCTTGCAATTGATTATGCGGATTTGAATTATTTCCCCCTTCGAGCTTAGGGATATTATTCATATCCAACCATTTAATTTGGTTGTCTTTCATGTATCTTTTTGTTATCCTAATAGCCTTTACAATGTTCAACATGTTTTTGGTTGGCAATAAGGGCTCGTCGTAGTCATAGTGGTCATCGTGGCCCCTATCATGGTCACGATGCCTATGAAAATCTCTAACGTTCCTTCTTTTTCTCTTATGATCATCTTCTTGTTGTTCATGCCCATGGTCACTATCATTATGGTGAGATCTACAATCATCCCTATCCCACTATTCACCTCCATCATGGTTTTTGTTGCCTCTGTGACTATAATAAGAGTTAGAAAAGGAAGACGATGAGGATGAAGAAGGTGAACTAAAACACCACCAATTTTGGGCTCTTGCAGTTCAACAGTAGATTTCTATAAGTGTCAAAGCCTGGGCAAGATTTTTCCAAGTCTCGTGTTATGCTCTAGTGCATAGATAGTGTAGCACACCTCAAGTCCTATTTTTACAAAATTTGTCTAAGTCTGCTTGCTACACTCCCCAGCATGGCCAATGCAGCACACACTTCCATGGTTAGTTTGCATAAATGTCAAGCTAGATGTGGTCAAGGGTTTCTTGGGATGTACCAAATAGTTTGGTAAATTTTCTATCTTCTAGACTATCAAGCTCACTATGCTCTCTAACGTACCTAGTTTGACACATGTCCCAGTTGCTAGTTCACCCAAGTACCAGGCTAGAGTCTGTAAAAGTGCTCAAGATGAATGAAATAGTTTGGAAAGTTTTCTATCTTTCAAGCTATTATTCTCTACTACGTTGCACAATGTAGCAAGCTTGACACAAGTTTTAGGGCCCAATTTTTCCTAAGTGTTGGATAAGGATCTATCAATCTAGCTTGACATGGAAGATGTGTGTCATAATTTTCTGACTTTGAGGCTACCTATCCTGCTACACCCTAGAGCATGGCCAGTGTGCCATGAAGAAACATTATAAATTTCATCAAAATTTGTCAAAGCATTCATGCTACACTCTACTATGCTATGCAGCATAGCCAGTGTGATAGGTGTGGCAAGTTAAAAGTTGCAAAATTTCACTAAGTGTTCTTGCTATGCTTTGCTACACTATGCAGTGTAGCTAGCTTGACACATAAAAAATGCCTTCGACAACCTCCAATAGCCTTTAGAACTTACCATCAACCTTCATCTCAACTCCAATGTCCCTCTGATGACCAAGATCAACAATTTTCATTTCTTTTTCACCCCCCATTAATCCCTAAAATTTTCCCTATGCTTAACCCTACTCAAAAGAGGGGGAAGACATAGTCCCGGAGCATAGTCTCCAAGTTGCATTGTTTTGAAACTACTTGTAGGTATGTGGTAGTCTCATAGACTCTTGCACATGTAGTCCAGGTAGTGTGATCACAGTTCAAAAGTCTCTAGGATTCCCATTCCTATCCTACAGAGCATAACACTTTGCTACAAAGAGCATAACATGTCAACGTGAGCTATCTACACTTGCGTCACATGGCAGCCTTGCCACATGGCATCCAATCCATGTTTCAGGAAAAACCTATCCTTATAAATACCTTGACATTTAGCACTTTAGGGGTTGGAAAATTAGAAGAGCATTGAGAATTTGAAGCACTCTAAGAATCCCTATCACTTCAGCACCTGAGCACCTGAGCTTCACACCTTGGAAAGTACCGCGATGTAGTCTTCCCTTGCACCTACAGAGCATGATGATAGCCAACCCAGTAGGTCCAATCTCCCTTCCAGCTACTAGCACAATGTCCTAGACATCCCAGAGACTATGATTATACCATTACACTACCACTATGCTTGTCTGATGCCACGTACCATTTTCACATCCTGTTCAAGCAAAAGTTACACTACCTAGTTTTGGGGTGCTACATTGCTTTACTCTCAAATTTGTATTCCATTTTATTTCTCAGCATTTTTTTCCCATTTTTAGTATAACTCTTGCATTTCTCTGCTATTAATATGCATTCACACATTTACATCACTATTTTTGGGCTGAGACTCTACACTATGTTCTTTCTTGTTGTCCTAGATCCCATGCATAACCCTCCATAAACTCCTTTTACAAATGGTTATTGTTACACCGCACAAGTCCCTATTTGATCAACTAGATCATTTAGCACACCTTCTTTCCATTTCTCTAACACAGCCCTCTCATGGATTTGAGGTTAGGTTGTACAATCATGGACCTCTTAGTGTTCCAACCACTGACATTTTTGGACATCACATGAACAAGGAGGAGAACCAATACCAAAGCGGTTCCTAATACTCCCCCATCTTTTGTCCCTACACCATTCATCATGTTTGTCTTTTTTTTTTTTTGCCTATTCTCATTCCTACCATGGCCACCTCCTTTCAAGATCCTCCGATCATGAAATCTATTATTTCCAAAACTAAGGTTTACTACAATTAACTATATTCACTGGTTAAGGGTCACCTCATCAAAGAGAGGAGGAGAATTAGTGTACAACTCTTGCTTAGATCCATCTACTCCATACATGTACTTGGTTTTTATAATAAATTTCATAACAAAATAGATTTTTATCATACCACACACAACATATGATAGCATAACACATAGAGAGATATGAAATAGAACTTCAATGCTCATATTATGCATACTAAATTCCAAGACCTTAAAGATACAAGCAAATAAGGGACTAAGGGATTCCTGGATGCAAAATGCTTAGCTTCTTTTTAATTGATTACAACTAATGCCTCTGAGTCTACAAGGGATATTTTTATATAGCAGAAGAGATTGCCTCTTGACTCTTCCTAATGCCATCCAACTCACATCATACTATCTTAGTGGATGGCACCTAAAAAGAAGAAATAATGACATCTGACACACATTGCACTATCTTATTGGGTGACACCTAACACGTAGAGAGATAGTGCATCTTATCTTTATAGTATGCTTCTACATTATTTACAATAGTGGCCAACATATCGCCCACACCTTTATTAATCATCTGAAGAATTATTATGCTCCATGGAATCTAAGCCTTCTAGTTCACTTGCTAAAGTTTCTATTCTTGGAAAGAGAGGAACTTCAAGAAGATAATTTGTCACTTGATGTCCACCATGATAAGCATAGTGTCTAATTCTTAGATCTAGCATCTTTAGATTTAGAGTCCTAGAGTAACTTCATATTATTTACAATATTCTTTGATGCCACAAGGATTTCTAGTGTAGACATCTTGGTAAAAAGCTCCTTCCCATGGCCAACTCTAATTAACTCTTTTACTACTAAGAGATATTAAGAAATAATGGGGAACATCTTGATATTTAGAGAAGTATCAATTCTTGTCATAATAGTGACCGTAATACCAATAATCTACCTAATGATTATTCTTCTATAGAAGAGATTCCTGGGATAAGAATCAAGATAAAAGATTAGAGAGTGGCCAAACTTTCCCCACCATTCCTAGAATGGATCATCAAGGGTAAAACCACCCCATGGGTTAATGTCAATTTTATAGATATGGTAAGGGCTTGGTTGGTAATAGGGCCATTTGAACATATTTTTAGGGGTTTGCATACCAAAATTAAGTTGGTAGAGTTTAATAAAAGAAACAATAGGAATCTTTGATAAAATTTCAAGATGTGGGAAAAACTGGATTTTTCTAATAAAAGAAGAGGGAGTGTATTCAGATAAAAATGCAATAAGGTTTTCAGAATTCTCTACATTTGTGGTCTTAATTTGTTCCTATTCAAGAAGAGACATGTATGATTCTGTAGTCCTGCAAGATCTAATCAATTGGGATGATCTGAAACTCCAACCTTCAACTATTCATAAATCTATTTATAGAAAAAATAAAATAGAAAAGGTTAATCAATGAGATGGTATTCTTGGGTCAATAAGTCAACTAAGCTATTCTTCTTACCATCTATATATTTAGTACTGAAATCAAAATTAGCTAGATATAAAGCCCATCTAATTAATCTAGTATGAGCAACTTTATTAAGAGCTCTAAAACATAAATATTTATCAAAATGCTTAAGATTTATTTTCATAATGAAATTGAAATTTTGAAAAAATAATCTAAATTTTCCAATACCCTTAATAATAGCTAAGACTTCTTTGTGGTTACTATGATAATTTAATCATGTGTTAGAAAATTTTCTTGAAGCATACCTACAAATGCTGATAATGTTGTCTTCCTGTTCTTTTGTTTATGTAAAAGGCTACATAGGTGAACATGCTAGTGCTTGGTTATATTAGCTTTTTATTCAATAGTGTTTAAATTTCTTCATTGCACTCTTTCTTTAGGCTTGGTGGCATTCCTATATGATGTGCTTTTGCTTTTATCTTGATGTTATCTCTATATTCGATTTTGCGCTATTGTCCTTTTTTATGCCTAAAGATTGTAGGATCTCCATTGGCCATAGTCATGAGTTCATCTTTTATTTTATTAAATTCATTTTCTAATTTTTTGACATTATTTACAACCCATTGGATTTTTTTGGGTTTTCTTTATTCTCCTACTTGGAATCTCCTCTTATAAAGATTTTGTCTATTAAAACTTTCTCCTACTGGTAACACATAAGATCTTCCTATCATGTATGGTTCTAAGTCTTCAAGGTTATCAGTTCCTATGAGAAGATCGTAAGATCTTCCTATCATGTATGGTTCTAAGTCTTTGAGGTTATTAGTTCCTATGAGAATATCGTAAGATCTTATTTCACAGTGGCATACTTTTAATTTCAAGACTTTTCACTAGGATGTCCTAATAGGAATTACAACTTTATATTCCATAGCTACCTTTTGGGTATTAAACGTTACATATGTCTTTTCCTTTTTCTCCCAAAATCAAGTGGGTATTATGTTCCATCTTGCAAGAGAGACTTAAACTCTATTATCTATGAGGACATCTATAGGATAAGGTTTATAACCCTCGAACATTATGAGAAATGTACAAATGGGAAGATTAGTAACCCTATTATTATTATTTACTAAGTTAATAGACATGGCCTATGTTTCTTCCTGGTACTATTGTCTTTGATAACTTTCTTCTATTTTTTCAAGTTTAGAGAGCTCTTGAGTGACCCATTATATGTATTTTCTTAGTTGAGTTATTCATTGGGTTCTCATGAGAGACTCATCTAATGGAGGTAAATCTTATGAGTTGGATCTTACATTCAAACATGTCTTCTAGATTGGGTTCTGTAGTTGCTTCTAATTCACTCTTTGGTTCTTTCTATGTATTAGGATACTTAAACTAGCTTTCTTCCATTAAGAATTGATGTTCTTCTAATTCTTGCTTTTTCTTAGTTATTTTATGTTTTAGAGACATTATTATATATATATATCATCAATAGAAGCTTGATCTAATTATTTTTCTAGCCTAACTACTTCTTGTTTTATTATTTTATAAGTTGGATCTCATTCTGTTGGATCTATATCTATTGTGTCTAAAGGTCTTTCAAATGGTTCTGGTTCTTATTCAGTAAATCTAGATAGGATTTCTATAAGTCTAGATCTAGGAGTTTCTAAATGCCTAAAAGGTCATCTACCTTATCTTTTTTTGTTCATATGGTAGACAAAAAAAAAATACATCATCATCAGAACCATTAACATCGGTAGTATTTACTACATCTCCCCCTCTTCATAAGAAGAAATTATTAGATTTGAGTCAGAGACATAATAATCTGAGTATTCATCAGATTCGATGTAAATATCTCTAGGAGAAAATGGGATAGATGGATCAAAGACAAGATCATAATACTGCTTAGAAAGATTATAATGCTCTATAAAATTCACTTGCCTATAATGTTTATATTTATGTGGACTTTCTTGGGCAAAGTGATTTCCCTAACAAAAAAACATTTAGCATCTTTCTTCGATAATTAGTTTTTATAGTGTTTGAACCTTCCTCTAAAGACCTTATATGGTCTAGGTGATGAGAACTTCCTTTGCCACCATTTTCTTGGATAATTTCTATAGTTATGCTTAAGAGGGAAACATCATGTTTTAGATGTTTTTTCAAATCTAGTTTCAAGACATATGTCATTACAAAAGGATTTTCCAAGTTTGTGGCCTATTTATTTCATAAGGGATTGAGCTCTCATATCATGACATAGATCTTTGTTTACATCATTTTTTTAATTGCCTAATTGCATTAAAACTCATACTATCTATATTTTGATATAATAGTTTTATTTCTTCCTAGTACCTTTCGCAAAATGGTTGAGAGCTCCTTGAAAAGAAGTCCTCCCCTTCTTTATGTGTCTACAAGAATAAGTGGGTATGGCTCCATTTGCCTTTTGTGGCCTCATATTAGGCCTCCATCTATCAATCTTTCTTTTTTCATGCCTCTTTCAGATGATATTCCTAGTAGGCATGATCTTGTAATTTGTACTTAGAATTAAGTCTTGCAATTCCTAATTTGATGAGGTTGTTGTGTAACATTTTAGGAACAGATTGGTCAAAAGATAACACAATGTTTCCTTTCATTTTAGCTACTCATCCTGATGTAGGCTGAAGGTGAATTCTAGAGTGTACTCATCTAGATGAGTGTAGACCACTTTGAACTATTGGGTCACTGGTGTCTTATGGCCTTCTTGTTATTATTGATTACAAACAATGGAGAGTTTTTCTTGTGAGAAGAAGCCATGTTAGTTCCTAAGAAAAATAGTGTGCATGTGTTATTATTATTTTCCTTAATGATTTTAACTTTAGGATTTGTTACAATGCCATTGAATGATTTCACTAACTTCCTTGGTAGCACACATAGCTAACTAAAGTCCCCAACAATGATGCCAATGATGAGCAATGAGTATACCCTATGCCCAACCATACAAATTATAAGAATTCATGCACAATCTAGTCAAATTCCATCAAATTTAGTTCTCTAAATGCACATTATCTAGGTAGTAAACCTAAGGACATGATCATTTTCTTCTTAGTTTCACTTGTATAAGTATAAGCATATGGTTAAGTGTAACTAAGGCACATGATTTGTATAATTTTATCTATTTTAGCCTAAGTATAAAAATGGTGATTAAGTATTAATTAATCTAATAAAATAACTAATTCCTTAAGCTATTTCCTAACAAAAGTATCCAGCCCCACCTGTCGTACTCATCATGAATGTGTTATAATGCTGCTAAGTTATCAAGTGCTAGAACTACTAAGATTACCAAGCATTAATGTTAGGTTTAAGGTGGTCATACATATGTGGATTAATTAATATTATTTAATTAACTAAGGATATGGAAGTAAATTGCATAAATATTAGAGTACATTAAATTAAATATTAAGTAATTTCCAAATGCTGTAAGCTATTTCAAGAAGTTCATTTTTATTGTCATCACACCGAAGTGTCTAGGTATATCAATGCTTGAGTAAAGATCCATACACTTCTTAACTCCTACTATGGGCACTAAGAAAATATTCTAACTACTATGGAAAAAAACTAAAAGAACTTCCCAAAGCTATCGAATAATTAATTTCATAAATGTGATAGATGCACACATTTATATAGGCAAACTCAGCACTAGACATCAGATCATATGTTGACAGGGATGCATCAACACATGCCCCTCAAGCCATCCCATCAATGATTATTCATCACATATCTTTATATATATATATATATTTATATTTATATATATATATATATATATTATATTTTTTATTTTTTATGATTACAACTTAGTTACTAGCAGGTAATGTGCTGGCAATGACATGGTTCAGTACAGTAGAGATGGAAAAGCTATGGAGAAGTAGAGGCATTGGAGATGAGATCTATAGGGGTGACATAGTAGTAAGAGAGTAGCATGAAGTGGTGGGGTGTGGATAGGAAACTAGTTAACTGGTAGCAATGCTAAGGGTTTTAACATTTTGGCCCTCACACTACAACATCAAAGTACAGGAATGATGATGTAGGTGAGATGGCGAGGGGACATGTAGATGTGGGATAAGAAAGGGGTGTGGATGAACACAATGGTAAGGTGGGGTTGCACTATGGTGGATCACAAATGTGACATGGTATGGTATAGAATGATGTAGGGTTTTCTACCATAGATGAGGATTTCCTCTTGTCACATGGGAAAAAGGTGCAAGGTAGCAATGGTCCAAATAGCAACAACAAGCAACTATGGTTCATCATGCAGCAGCATCAAGTGGTAGGCAAACAAGAGGCAATAGTAATGATGCACATGAGAAGGAATGATAGCACATGATGGGAGGCTAAATGGAATGATAGTCATGACAAGGAATGACAACCACATTCAGCAAAATGACTAAGGATTTTCACAGCATAGCATAGTAAAGGATGGCATGGTAGCTGTAGCACCTAGTGATAGGCATCTATAAGGTTGCACTATTAAACTATAGAGATGCATAGGGGTGGAAGTAGAACATGTGAAAGGATTTGGCTACTAAGTGGTGAAGATTACATCAAGTCATAAGGAGTGTGATAGTATGGAGAATGATCAATGCATGAGGTGGTGGAATGTCACAAGTAGTAGCAAGAAATGGTAGGAACAGCACAACAGAGGTGCACAAGTAGGACTAGCAATAAGTGAGTAGCACAAAAATCGGCAAGGGAAGGATTTTCTAAAATACATCTTGGCGGATAGTGGAGGTTGATAGCAATGAAGGTTTACTAAGGCAAATCAAGACTATGTAGAGGTGCAAGACAAGGAGAAGGCATAGGGTTTATGCAAAAAGAAGGTGCAACAATCGATAAAGTGCAAAGATGTAGCAAGAAGATGTGGGTAGTGAGCAACAAGTAGGGATGATAGTTTGATTGCAGGACCTTGCATGGTATGTTGCAAGATAGATGTGACCCACTATGAGGTCAGCATGAATGGACGATGAGAAAGGCATGGGTGATGCCACTAATGCAGAGGATAGGGTTTATTGAAATGAAAAAACTTCATGATTTGTTTATTAAAATTACTAGCAAATGTTAATTTTCAATTCACAAGTTATTAAGAACCTAATCAAATGCAGACTTACTTCTTTTTCCAAAGTAGTCAAATTTGTAATGTTGCAGGCAACATCGTAGCAACATTGATGGTGGTGGGCATTATTGTAGCAATGGGTGCAGAATTGGTATGGATAGTGGTAGTCAATTGGAATTGATTTTTAGTCATGATTTTTTTTTATTTTGTGCCATTCACAACTAGTTAGAACTTAAAGGTTTTGTTATTATTGAGGATAAGGCCCCATTTAGGGGTGATGTTGGCATCAACATCAAGCCCCAACCAAATTAACAAAGAAAACATCAAGCATTCAACCAAAGCTTTTAGTTTACTGATACATAATAATTATGATTATTTTAGATAAAATGTAAATCTAATATTACATGCCTTTAGAAACATACCTAAAGAAGTTAATTATTGTGACCAAAAAAGTTGATTGTTGAAATGAAGACTAACAGATCCAGTGCACAACAGTCCTCAATCTTGGGTCCCTAGGGCCTCCATGAAAAAATGGGATTTGAGGTGTCTTGGCCAGTCTGATAGATCAACTAGGGACTTGGAGGCTTTGGAAAATAGTGTAATGAAATAGAATGTAAAAAATTGATAATAGATTTGAATAATGGACTAAAAATAAACAAATATATCTTGCACGCAAAATCTACAACTTTAAATTTTATTGAAAATAAATAAATAATAAGTTAGAAAAATGTGTACAAATTGTGGCTGAACAAGCAATAAGGGGTTTACTTAGATTGGGGTTTAGGGTCTATTAAAGACAATGCAATCAACTCCATGATCCAAATGTCCTACCATTCCTGATGCTATTGAACCTCTAATGCTACAATCTCATATCTACAACATTGGCTACTACTGAGGAATGAGAAAAGTAAAAATTTTGGATGCCAGATTGCTCCACACTGGGGTTTGGGAATCCCAAAAGTATAGTGTTGACACCAAAAATCCACAAATCTCAAGGTCATAATGCTTCCATGCTGGGGTTCAAGAGACTGCAAACATGGGAGATTATAAGAGCCCTTGAGTGCTTGAAAATGCCCCAAGTATGGAATTATTGCTTCAAAAATGTATGGATGCTCAATGTATTCAAGTGTCAAAAGATTGATACATATTAAAGGTGTTTGAGATTGGTTTTTATAGGTTTTAGTCCATGAATGGTGCTACAAAATGGCTATGATTTGGCTATAATTTGGCTACACAATGGCTGCAAATTAGTTGTCAAATTGCTGTAAATTTCTACCTTGCTCAAGTGAGATGGTTGTCGAAATTTGGAGGGTTATCATATATAGTAACTACCTCCCTCATGGTTATTTTTTTCACTTTAAATACTAAGAAGGGCACACCTTCCATGCTGGAGATGAATCTTTCATGCTAAGTTCTTCATCATGGTTACTGAAGTCGAAAGTCAATGTTGGTGTGCATGAAGTGATGAAATTTGGCTATGGTGGCTTCCACACTTAGGGGATGCAATTTCCACACTAGGGGTGGAGCTTCCATGCTAAGGGGGGAAGGTTTCCAAGCTAAGCATGCAGTCTCCATGCTAGGGGGGATAGTTGCCAAGCTAAGGAGAAACTTCTACCTCTCCAAACTGGGGTTAGGTGAGATCTACCTCCCTACAAGTGTTTCCAACCTAGAAAAATGAATATCCCCTATAAAACTTATCAATTTCTCATTTTTGGCATTCCAAAAGGTATTTTTGACACCCCCAAGCCTAAATATAGATAGTAGGTAACTTTTTTCACTTCGGGGATGAGGCTTTAACCACTTATAAGGCATTTTCCAACACCAAAATTATAAAGTATGTGAAATTATCCACTGTGGATTACAATCTTCACATTTACAATGAAGTTTTGCCTTGGGTTTCATGGGGTGAAAGCTACATGATGAAAATTGGCTATAACATGAAAATATTTGTGGTGTTTCAATGATCCTTCTTGGTTGGTGTCTAGAGGATCGACCTAAGAGTCATCGACAAAAAATACAATACATCACTACATATCATAATGTTATAATGCATATAGGCCACATGAGAATTAGGCTATCTAGATCATCCAAGTTTCTAATTTAAGGTCATGGTGGGCCATGATACCAATTTAAGGCCATGGTAGGCCATGTGGCTAATTTAAGATCATAGCAAACTATTGAAAGTAGGCTTGCTTGCTAATGATTGTTTGCTACATGTAGTATGGATTTAGATAGGAATGATTGACTAGATTGACCAGCTCATTTCATCCATGTCAACTATTCTTAATGCACCATTCCCATAAGGTCTAGTGATAAGAAATGATCCTTTCCAGTTGGTTAAAAATTTGTCCACATGCTTGCATATGATTTTGAGGACCAAGTTACCTTCTTTGATATTATGCATTGTTAAGTTATGGTGATGTTGCCACTTCTACCTCTCTTGATAGTATTCAATGTAAGTAAGCACTTGCATGTGTTGTTCCTCATTTGAGTCTAGGGTTGCTATTTGCAACTTCTTATTTAGCTCATCATTGATGAATTTGGTCAAGGCTATTCAAAGTGATGGCACCTACAATTCAAGAGGTATAATAGCTTTAGAACCATAAACTAGAGTATAAGGCATATTGGTTATCATTTGGTAGGTTTTTCTATACACCCATAGTGCATGGACAAGCCATTTGTACCATTTATGCTTGTTGCTATTAAGCATCTTTTCAAGTATGTTGATGATGGCGTTATTACTTACTTTCACTTTTCTATTGGCATGAGGGTAATATGACAATGAGAAAGATTGTTTAATGCCTAGGTTATGATAGAAATATTTCATTTCATGACTACTAAATTGTTGTTCACTATCTATAACTATCATCATGGGTATGTCGAAATAGGCTATAATGTTATCTAAATAGACTTGCAAACTTGTTCAAATGTAGTCTTCCCTAGGGGAATAGCCTCCACCCACATTGTAAAGTATTCAACTATGGTGATGATGAAACTATACTCTATGAAAGACTTAGGCATTATGGGTGTAATGATATCCAACTTCCATCAATAAAATTGTCATGTTATCTTAGTATGCAACTCAGTTGGTGGTACATGTATAAGGTTTCTATATCATTGGCATGTGTTACACTGCATAGCCTTCTACATGCAATAATTTTCCATATGGGACCAATACTAGCATAATTGAATTTTTTAGTGGTAATCACTTTTGGTCCTATATGTCTCCACAAACACCCTCATGAACCTCCTCTAGGACTATTCTAGCTTTGGTTATACCTAGGCACTTCAGGGGTATGCCATCATAGGATCGTCAACATAATGTGTCATCACCTTTGATGACATACTACTTTGATCACTTGCATATAGCCTCCCTTTGAGTAGTAGTCAGGCCTTGTGAGGATTCACCATGCATAAGGTAAAATTTGATATCATTGTACCATTCCTTAGAAGGAGTGGTATGAATGACAGCCACAAAGATATCCTTAGTGTTCTATATAATGGAAGTAGCATAGTCCACTGTTAAGACGGGCAACTTAGTAAACACATCTAGCATCACGCTAAGGGCTAATGTTTTAATTTCATTAGATATGGCATTCTCATTTCAAGCTATGTGTTGGATATTAACATCTATGAATTGTTGTAACAATTGCTTCCCTAGGTCATAGTAAGGTTGTAAGTGCTTGTCTTCACATGCATAAACTTCGGTTACTTGGTTAGCCATAAATTGTGAATCACCTTTAATCATTAAGCATCTAATTCCTAGATCATGAGCTACCATTATTCCTCTAATCAAACCCTCATACTCCATTATGTTTTTGGTGCATGGAAACTCAAAACGATAGGCAAAGGATCAAATTTCACCAAATGGAAATGTTATCATGGTAGTAGCACTGGTCCCATTGGTAGTTAAAGCTCCATCAAAGTGCATGAATACCTCATAACCCTTAGGCACTTGGCTAACTATGTTAATATGTTCAACAAGAAATTTAGAATCTATAGCTACTTGGTCATCAACAAGTGAAACTGTAAGTTGTAAGGTTACAACTTGACCTTTCATTAAGGATTGAAAGACATAATGAAGGTCAAACTCCATGATTATGGCTTTTGATTGGGCTATATAGCTACTTTCATAGATGTTGGTCATTATGGCTATAAGCACATTGTATTTGCAAATGATGTTGACTTGGCTTTTGAAGAGGTAGTATCTCCACTTCTTTAAGGAGAAGACTAGTGCTAGACAATACTTCTCCATTTTAGTGTATCGAGTCTCATGGGGAACTAATGCATGGCTAAGGTAGTATACAGACATTTCTACTCCATCATCATGTTTTTAGTAGAGTAGAAAGGTAATGGATGTGTCAAAGATGGGAAGGTTAATGTAAAATGGTTTACCCTCTTGCAGAGGATAAACTGTTGGTAGTTGTATCAACTCTTGATTAAGGTTTTTGAAGCCCTCTTAGCATTGAACCATCCACTCATAGTAAACTCCTTTCTTAAGCAAGTGTTGCATGAGCTATAACATATCTGTAAGCCTAGAAATAAATCTATGAATAAATTGTAATCTTCCTTGTAAGCCCAAAAGATTCTTAAGGTTGTTAGGCATCACTAATTTAGATATGACTTTAATTAACCTTATTAGGATTAACATGTATCCTTGCTTCAGAGACTACAAAGGTAAGCATCTTACTACTCTTAATACTAAAGATACATTTCTTGGGATTGAGCCTAACCTCTTATTTGAGGTGTCATTTAAGCACAAGATCTAGGTTATTAGCATGATCATTAGCCATGTTGGACTTAATTACTATGTCATCTACGTAATCGTTGAGCAAACCCAACATGTAATCACTGAATATATAGGTCATGACTTGCTGATTGGTCACTCCAACATTCTTAAGGTCAAATGGCATCATAGTATAGCAAACGGTACCCCATGGGGTCATAAAGGTTATGCTAAGTTGCTAGTCTAGGTTGATCCTAATCTAGTTATATCCAAAGAATCCCTCCATAAATGATAACAAGGCATGTCTAGGTGTAGTATTAATAAGTTGATCAATACTAGGCAAAGGAAAGTCATCCTTGATGGTTGCTTTATTAACTCTTAGAAGTCAATGCAAATATAGATACTTCCATTTTTCTTAGGGACTACCACTATGTTGGACATCCATTTTGTGTAATTGATAGCCTTAATGAAACCAACTTGGTAGAGCTTTGAGATTTCAACACAAACTACCAAGGCCAAATCAGGTCTAATTTTACAAACATTTTTGTTAATTGGTCTAATGCCAGAGCCGAGTATGATGTTGTGCTAGACTAAACATTGGTCTAGGCCTTGCATGTCTTCATATGAACAAGCAAAGCCTTAATGTTATTTTGTAGGACCTTGGTGATATCTTAAGCATATTGAGGTTCCAGTGAGGAACCTAGTTTAAGGGTTTTCTCCCTACCACTCTGTGTTGTCACAAGTTCCTCAACTAGAGATATTCAATTATGTGACCTGTCTCTAATTCAAGGGTTTTAACTAGGTTTTCAAGCCACTCTAAAGGTTTCTCTATTTAGGCTATGTGGTCTACAAGACTCTCAAGCTCAAGATCTAGGCAATCAGGGTCGATACACCATTCGACATCACTATGAGGTCCATGTAGATACAAATGCAAATTGATTTTCTCCCAGGTACTCATGCTTTGATCTTTCATGTCAACCAAAAGCATATTAAGTGGCACCTATATAAAAGTGAATAAATAATGCTAAAATGCTATAAAAAATTATGCAAATACATGTGAATCTAATGCAAACAAGGTCATCCAAGGCTATCAATGAGATAGGGAAAATTCAACAAAGTACCATAAAGGCTAAATAAAGGTCAAAAAAGGAGAAATATAAGAAATCATGCTACAAATGACCAAAAAAATGCCATAATTTCACTAGTTTTCACTTCAATGGGCCATGATTCCAGTTTAGAGTCTTACTAGACTATGATGCCAATTTAAGGCCTTAGTAAGCCATGGTCACATGGTGTCAAATAATGGTTAGGGAAGGTCAAACACATCTATTTGATATCATTCAAAGGCCATACAAAGGAAAATAATCCTATAATAAGGCAAATAAGGTTGTATAAATGCCATAGAAGGTCAACAAGGTCAACAATGCAACATAAGCCCAGAAATAAGCTAAAGCATTATGTGATAAGGAAAAAATGAAGTAAATTTAGGCTATACATGGTGAAATTTGGCTAACATAGGTCAAAAAATAGTTAGCTTTTGCCAGTTTTAGGCCTTAGTAGGCCATGTTTTAAGGCTACAAGTTTATTAGGTAAGTACAGGCATCATTCAAGGCCATTTTTGGGTTGTTTGGGCCTAGAAATCAGGAGTTTTGAGACTTTCACACTAGGCCCTCCTTGTTTTCATGCTAGAAAACATGGAAGAAGGGACCCTTAGCATGGAAACTAGAGAAAGTAGATATTGGAGCATCCATAGGTTCAAAATTGAGGATCCAAGGCCTCCCTAAGGCAACAGAAGGCTATATCCATCAAAATTGCACACTCCAGAGGTCTGTAAGGGACAAGAAAAATGTTTTGGAGTCTTCCCTCTTTGTTTTCACACTAGCTAGCATGGAAGAGAGGGGTTTTAGTACAAAGAATCAAAATCCAAGAAAAAATATAATCAAACATTGTCAAATAGGTAGTCAGAACCTAGATCTAGGAGTTGTGCATCCCTTAACTTCATTTTGTAATAGTTTGAGGTAGTTTTGAGTGTCAAAATTTTTTGAAATTGATTCACCCCATTTTTCCACACTAAGCATAGTATCTTTAGCATGTAAAACTGGATGGATACCTTTTGCATGATTTAGAGTGGTTTAAAAGCACATTGACCAAGTTTCTAGGCCCCTAAGGCTGTAGACCTTGATTCTACAAGTTTCTGGCTAATTTTGAGCATGTTTGGAGATTGTTTAAAGGTATATAAGGTCTTCCCTCCCTATTTCCATACTAGGGTCATTTCTCTAGAATGGAATATTGGGGGAAATTATTTTTGAAGATCAAAATGAAGTCAAACGAGCAAAATCTTAAGGTTATGAGGTCCTAGGCTTTTCCAGCATAGATCTAACACTTCTAGGAGTTTCATCTTACCACCAAAAGTGGAAAAGTAGCTTCCCCACCTTGTTTACATGATGGATAGCATAGAAAAAGTCTTCTCTATCATGAATGAAGTAAGAATCCAAGATCTAGGGCAATTCGGGTCACAATCAATCATGCATGTTAGCTTCTAGAGTTGCTAGGGCCAAAGGCTATGTCTTTATGTCAAATTTTGGTAGTTTTAAGTACTCCAAAGTGCTTTTTGAGCTTTCCCCATTTTTCCATGTTCGGGCTAGGGGAATCAATGTGGAAGATTATCTGGAATCAATGTTTAGCTAGTTTAGAGGCTTCCTAGATGGTTTTTTAGCTTTCCCCTTAGTTTCCATTTTAAGGATAGTATGCTCAATGTGGAAGACTAGGGGAAAGAATATTTTTGATTATTTACATCATTTCTAGCCATCCATGTAGGTTTTTGAGGTTTCCAGCATCGATTACCAATGGTTGGTATCAAAATGGATCATTTCAAAGGCTTGTGAGTGATTTTTGGTGTTCCTCCAATTTTTCCACACTAGGGCTTCCATGCTCAATATGGACAATTGGGGAAAAGGTTTTTTGCCTATTTGTAATTGATGTTAATAGGCCTAAGGGCCTTAGGATGTGCAAACAAGGTTCTAGGACACACACAAGGATTTCTAGTATTTGTTCAAGCTTTTGGAGGCTATTTTGGATTCCCCTTGAAGTTTCCCATTTTCCTCCATGTTGGGTATCATGGAAGAAGTGATTCTTAGTGTGGAGAAACTAGGGAACCTAGCTTTACCATTTTTCATTATTTCTAGCTATACATGTAAGTTTCTAAGGTAGCTAGTGTCAATTACTAACATCCAATGTCAAAATTTAGTTATTTCAAGGGTTATTAGGCAATTTTTGAGCTTCCCCCTTTTTTCCAAGATGGGGCTTCCATGCTCAATGTGAAATATTAGGAGGAAAGGATATTTTTAGCCTTTTATGATCAATTTTGGCTATTCATGAGTGTCTATAGGGTTGTTGGCATTGGCTATTAATGTCTAAGATTGAAATTTGGTCATTTTTAAGACTGTGAGAGGGTATCTAAACTGTCCCCCTTCTATTCATGCTAAGGATTAGAGGATCAACATGGATAGGATCCCCCTTATCTTGGAGAACCTAATTAAAGCATGTTTGAATTATTTCAGATGACTTCCAAAAGGATTGGGTTGCTTTTGGAAGTTAGATTGCATACAAACTTCACTAGTTTTAGGTTTTCCCTTTTCATCCATGCTAGGAATAGAATGCCCAGTGTGAAAAAGTTCCTTTTTAGTATGGAAAAACCTTAAGAGGTTGATTTTTATTGATTTTTGGCATTCTATTGGCATCCAAAAAAGTTGTGAAGGTTCTAATATTATGCACAAGACATTTTGAGGTTGTTTCTCATTCTTGAACCTCTTGCTAACTTTTCTAGATTCATATCCTTGAGTTTATATACTAGGAAGCATAGAAGGGATCTCCCTTAGTGTGGATGAACCAAGAAAGTTATATCTATGCTAGTTCAATAGCCAATTGACCATGCATGTTAGTCTATGGGGTTGCTAGTGTCAATGGCCAATACTGGATGCCAAGATCTAGTAGTTTGGAGGTTCCTAGATGCCTCATGTAGTTTCCAACCATTCTTCCATGTTGGGCATTATGGAACTAGTGTGGATGAGAGGTGGATCAAATTTTTGAGCCATCTTTGATTACTTTTGAAGTCATCAAAAGCTCTAGAGTGTTCTAGCAGGGTCTAGGGGTCACCAGGCTTTGAGAAATGGTTACTAGGTATTCAATTTAGGTCATTCTTAACTTCCCCAGATATATCCACACTAGGAATGAGATGCTCAATGTGGATGAAGCCTTCCCTAGCATTGAAACACCAAATCCTAAGGTTTCGACTAGTCTTGACTAGTTTCAACTAGGTTTGGTGAGGTTTTGAGGCTGCCAGAGATGCTTTAAGGGGCTCTTGGTCATGTGGGGTTCACTTCAGTGTCAAAATTGGGCTAGATGGGTATTTGGAGGCAATAATGGTTGTTTCCCCCCTTTTTCCATGCTATGCAATGTTTCCCTCGCTTGGCAACCCAAGCTATCCCATCTTGATAGTGTTTCACCCCATTTTTTGGGATATAAGGGATGAAAAAGGCAAGTCTTGGTTACTAAAAATGGAAAAATAGTTATGTTTCAATGTTTTTACAAAGTGGAAGGCATGTATCCACACTAGGCATGGTATCCCTAGTGTGGATGCATGGGAGTTTAAGGATTGATTATGATTTAGGTGCTTAAGGGACTAAAAACCCAACGTTGATGTAATTTTTGACTAAGATGGAAGGTGTATGGTGGGGTCCACAATCTAAAAATTTTAAAATTTGAAATGTGAAGCTATTTCCCACCAATCCCAACATTGAAGAAAGTTTCTCCCTTATGCACATCAGTGCATTTGGCGTGATGATGCACTAAATTAGTAGTTGGGATTTTGAGGTGCATTTAGGTCTAGATGTGGTTTTTAATGCCAAATTTCATAAGTTTTCAATCAAAATTCACATCTTTGCAAACAACACATTGAAGGAGACCTTTAGCAAATATTTTTTTGGTAGAGAGAAACTATCTTCAATGTGGAAGCCTCATTCCTTCCTGCACATAGCATATAACTCCCATTTTCCTTGATTTCAAACTACTCCTAGCATTGAGCCTACCATGGCACCAAAAAAGCATGAAGGGAAGAGTCAAAATCCTAGGACTCAGCAAGTGCATGAATGGGCAAACGATCTATCAAGGCTACCCAAGCCCATTTCAATCCAAGCCTTGTTTGCTGCTAATCTAAGGTAGGTAATTCTACCTATTTTTGCTTTTTTTTCTAGCTGTGTTTATTGTTTTTGTTGTGTTTTTCTTACCACATGTGGGGCCATTTTTCTTAGATCTATGCTAATAGAGGAGGTAAATTAAAATTCTAATGAAATCCCACCTCTTATTTTGATCATTTCCACATGGATCCATGGTCATTTCATTATTTTTACCTTAATAGTTTCAATTTTTAAAATTAAGCTTATTGTTTTTATGCTTTTTTCCCAAAAATTGGGGGTATGCCTATTTTTTTCAAATCTAGGCCAAAGTATTTGTCAAAGTTAAATTTTAATGAAATCATGCCCCATTATTTTTTTTCCTAATGGCTATCAATCATTTTGGCTATTTTCTCTATACTTTTATGACTATATTAAGTTGGTCTTTAGGAATTTTAGCTTTTTACATGAAAAACCAAGTAATGTTATGTATTATTTTCTAAGTTAAAAACTGCATATTTTCAAACTCTAATGTTATGGATTTGTGGCCCTACATTTAATCTTTCCAATAGTTTTTGTCTTGTTCAATTTGGCTTCAAAATGACCAAGTTATGGCTATTTTCCTAAAGCTATGAAGTTAGGTTTCTCATGCTATTTTAAAAATTTCATGTAAGTTCACAAATTTTTTCTAAGCCAACAGTATAGGTTTTGGCTATTTTTTGGTTATGGCTAGGTGGGTCCTGGCTTCATCTCTTAAACAGTGTAATTACTTTGATTGGACTTAAAACAAATTTTTTACAAATTTTTCATTCAACGTATGTCAAAAGGAGGTTTGCCCCATTTTCAGAATTTTTATCCAGCTTGATAAATTTTTCTTACATAAACAGAAAAGGTTTTGAATTTTTTCTAGGTATTGATACATAGGGCTTGATTTTAACTTTGAAAAAGTTATGGATTCACTCCATTTGGAGATCAGGTGAATTTTTAGTGAATGTTTTACCAACCCTATGTGAAAAGGGATTAATGGTGATGGCTATGGTTTTGCTAATTTTGCCTATGTTGCATGTAAAAATAGCTATGTATTTTTATTTGCAATATTTATGGCTGAAATTCTTGTAATATTACAATTCTTTCCATGATGGAATCACTAAAATCAAGACTTGTATCAATTTTTAATAAATTTCTAGCTAGCTATGTAAATAAGACAAATTTATGATTGTAGCACATTAACCCTTTGGGGATAGAAGTGATTGATATGTGTATCTTTTCTTGTCCATATGTAAAACTTATTCTTTAAATCAACCTTTTTAAGAAAACCAACAACTTTACTATTTTTAGAAAATTTATAGCCATATATTTTTTTCTAAATTTATGCATAGTTTCAATGCTTTCTTCTAACTTTATGCGTAGTTTAGAATAAGGCTTAATTTTGGCTATAATATTTTGGTTATGAAGTAAAAGACTCTAAAAGATGATAATGACTCTTTTATGGAATTTCTTAAGCCAACTTAGATAAACATCTTAGAGCTTTCTACAAAGGCTAATTTCACCTTTGACTAGATGTTTTCTACATATTTGCTAAGTGATCCCAATTGGTCATAACATAAGTTTGTAATAATGTTTTCTTGTGGAATTCCATAAGCTAATTTAGATAAACACCTTAGAGCTTTTCACTGAGGCTAATTTCACCTCTGACTAGATGCTTTTCCAAATTTGTTATGTAATGCAAATTGATCATAATGCTTTTGTTTTACTTCATGCAAGGTTTTCTTGAAGCCCATCCTCATCATCATGGAGTTGGTGGGTATTTTGTACTATGTTGATCATCCCAAGACTAATACCCCACTCCTTGATATGCCTTAGGGGAAGGCTTCACTATGGTTCTAGCCTAGGGTAAGGGAATTCCTTTCATACATTCTACAAAACTTTAGTCTGATGTTATGGTCACACTTGTCCATGGATATGGCTAGGGCTATAGTGAAGTCTTTCTTGCCTTGGACATCTAGCTTGGTTGCCAAGTTCATTACTAAAAAGTTTCCAATAGGAGGAGAAGCAGATACTATTAGTCCACAATACCTTACAAAGATTTGAATGATGTCAAAGTATAGTCAATACAATGCTAACAATACTCTGATGGTGGTACATAGAGGCCACATGTTACTCCAAAACTCACCTAGCACCGTGTATCGTCTACAAGGGTAAGCATGATTATTGTAATCCTTTTATGCTTTTGGATTAACTACCTTTCCTAAATTCATTGGTTTTACAAACTTCTTATAAGTACAAGGTCAATGATCAAGGCTTGATCATCAATGATCAAATCCTGGCAGTGGCTCAAACTACTTTAAATGAATTCGCTAAGAGTCCTCAAATTAGAACTTTTGTGTATCAACAGTTAAGTGGGGACTTTGATGCATACGCTTCAAGGTTTAACCTTGTATACAAGAAGTGTAAGGATGATGAGATGATGTAGAACTGGTGGACAGATGTCGATAACTCCATGGATCAGACCCTTGTAGCTAGGAGCTCTACCCAAACCACATCAAAGAAGAAGAGGAAAGGTAAACATAAAGGTTACAACTTCTAATGTTTCATGGTTATGAATGTTCTAATTGTTCTATTTCTTAAGCTAGTTATTAAACGTATTTATGTTGATGATAAATTCTAGTTATTTCTTTACAAGACCTTTCACCTCTATTCAAGTCACCATACCACTTTTAGGAGTATGTCATGAGGATACCCTCATCTAGAAGTTTCGTGAGGTGATCCCACCATAGGAGTGGATGATGTAATAGGCACTTGGATACATTCAAGCAAACATTTAAAATGTAGGTTTTCTTGATGTATTTATGGAATCTATTCCTTTCATTCTCGCTATGGAGATGTTGCATGTTATGGAGATGTTGCTATGGATATCGATGCAAGCCTCTTTCGTGACTTGTTTGGTGTTCTTGTTGACGAGGCAAAGGTCCCAACAAGAATAGTGAAGGAATCAAAACATGATGATGAAGATTTGGAGTGGCCTGGTGCCAAAATGGGCCACCCTAGAATTTCCATGGATGCTCCATGAATCTTGATGCAAAGGAGTCATATCCTTTATTCAGTTCTTGTACATTTCTTAAACTATTATTGTAAAAGAAGGTGATTGGCATTACACAGGGGTGGACCTTTAAGAAGGTCTTGATGGATGACACCTAATTTAACTAGGTAGTTTCTTTGGCTATTGGACTTATGTATGAGATCCTTTGAATTTTTTTAGATACCTCTACAATAATCCACATGCATTTTGCATTTTTATGGGTTATTTAAAGAGGTTTTCAACATTTTTGGTGGTGTATAGGAATGGACGATGGATTTCGTAAGACCCAAGACAACTTTCTAAGCCTTGGATAAAGCACATTTATCCAATGGTGTAGTGTTTGAACCTATAAGAGGAGATGAATGATACATTATTCATTACCACTAAGGATATTAATGTCAAGAAATTTGATTCTCTTGATTGTATAGATGATGAGGAGCCTCTTACATTCCCAACAAGCATCTAGGAGGTTGAACAACTATGTACGGAGGTCAAAGGGGTTGCTAGATAAAAACTTAAGAGGTCCATGGAGGAAGCACTACCAACATCAAACTAACCTATCCCAAAGAAGATTAAGTTTAAATTTAGACCATTGTAGTAGGCAGTCTCAAGTATGCTTTGTTTGAGTTTGGCTATTTCATGTTTTACTGTTTATGGCTACTTTATGGTTTCATGTGTTAACTAGTTTTCTATGTGCTATGGTTGTAGACAAATGTCAGGCTATGTTAGCCCAAGCTACCACAAAGGGAGAACAAAGGCATGTAGAAGAGACACTCCTAAAGCAACCTAATATTGAGGGGTTTTTCGATGTACATATAAATGATTTAGATGCCTTATTTTGTGAGGAAGTACTAGGTACATCCCCATCATCATCCTAGAGGAGGAAGAGGATAAGAAGCTAGGTATGCCATGGTTTAATATTTCTGTTATAGGTTATACTTTAATTTTTGCTTTCATCCTAACCATTCAATGATTGTTATGATTATAGTAGTTCTTGAGCTACTAATGTAAGCACCTATCCCTAAGTTTCATGTAAAACCATGGGTGGAAAATCTAGAAAAGATGGAGTTCATGCATGAGATGGCTAAGGACATCATTGACCAGTTGCAACAGGTTGCACCCAAAATAGGTAAGAAATTCATTTTATGTTCCTTAGTTGTTTGGCTATGTCATAGGTTGTGCTTATGTTACAACCATCTTAGATTGTCCATTATGTTTATGGTTATATTTCATGCTTGTGTAGTCTCTTTTGTGGAGTGGGACCCTAGTAAAAACATGGAGATTAACTCCTTGACTAAGATTCCCTCCAATGTATCTAGTGTACCCTTGAAGTTGTATGAGACTACTATTGATCTAACAATGTTATGCACAGAAACTTCATAGAAGCTAGAGAGGTCTAATGAATCCCTATGGGAAGAAGTTGTGGCTTTAAGGGAGAAGACTCAATGGTAGGAGGAAATCATTAGAAATCTCCAAAACCCTAAGGCATTTTTGGATGCCATGTAACTAACTCAAGGGAGTTGTGGACTAGGGAGATCACATGGACTTGCTACTAGTGTGTCATTCAAGACAAAGTAGTGGTCTTATAGGAGATGGCTAAATAACATATGTAAATGATCCTCATCTTCTAAAAGGTTGAGAACTGGAAAGATCATTATGCTTGGGTCCTAGAGTGGGGTAAGAAAAAAAAGGTACACAAGCAATAGTACAAGGTGGATCTTATGGCCTACCTCAAGTGGCTCAAGGAGGAGTCGATTAAACAATGCAAGAGAGAGCTATTCATCCAAGGAATTCAAATAGAGAGTGCTTATCAAATTTTTGAAAGTACTCTCATGGAGGAGTAATCTCCTACTACTTAGATTATTACTACTGCAAGTGATACCTCTATGGCTACTACTACCTAGGAGCATCCTACTTGGACTATTATAGATAAGACCGACATCCTCTCTAGTGTTGATCTTGGGGATTTTGACTAGGTCAACATGATGAAGGACTACATATACCATTGTTTGGAGGAAGGCCTTTCACTTCTAACCCCAGAAGTAATGAAGCCAGAATCTCCACAAGTTAGATGTACTTTATGTTCTTTATTTTTGGTTTTTATTCATGGTTTTGACTATCGGTTGCTAATTAGCTCTATGTTGTTGCATTTCAAGCCCTAGTAGTGAGGGTGGGGATGACCTGCCACTTCCTTCTCAAAATTCCACTCAACCACCTCCATCAACCTAGCTTGTTGGCTATTCGTCTTTTATTTTCATGTTGATGGCTATGATTAGCCAAGACTATGTTATAGATGATTATTATTATTATTTGACATTTTTGCCACATAGTGTGGCCATGACTATGTATGTTGTGGACATTCTAACTTTAAATTTAAATTTTTATTTTATTTTTGGCTATATATATCTATAGTTGCAATAAAAATTATTAATGTTGTGAACATTGTGAATGGCTATGTTGATTTTTTGGTTATAAATGGCTAATCAATGTGAGAAAAGGCTAAACAAAAATAAATATAATGAAAGAGATGTTTGGTAGTTTTAGGCCATCATGGGCACAAGTTATATTATGTTGCCAATTTAAGGCCATAGTGGGCCATGTCACAAATTTAAGGTCTTAGCGAACTACTACACCAGTTTAGAGTCTCAATGAAATGGTTATTTTTCCAATTTAAGGCCATGAAAAATAATGTTGTGTCATTATCTTTAATAGTTTAAAGGCATGATAGGACATGATGCTAGTTTAAGGTCTTAGCAAACCATGTTATTAGTTTAATATTTTAGTAGAGCAATGATGAAAAAGAAATAAATTTATAAGGCTTTTTGATGTTTACAATATGAGTAAAAGTAAAGAAAGGTTGTACTACAAATGAACTTAGGCTACATGCATAAAGAGTAAAACAAAAAATGCATGAAATAGTATAAAAAATGAAAAAGAAAGGTTATGCTATATGGCTATCGGTATATATAGTTATCAAGGCATAGGATGGATAAGATTAAGGTGAACTTCACTTGTGCAAATTCTTCCTAATCTTTGTGAGATTAGGGAATGAGTAAGGCATATTCCACACAAGCTTGTATTTGCCATCCCATTGGCTTATGATGTTAAAAGGGATTTCATCCCATAATGCATCTCGTTGCTTATCGTTGTCATTCTTGGCTTTCTTTGATTGTTGCTCTCTTTTGGATTGTTGGATTTCATGGCTAAGAGCTTCTTCCTAAAGCTCCACTTTAGACCCTTATTCTATGTTTACATTGTTTACAGCTAGGGGAACTATGTTGTCATCATGAATGATGATTTCATCTCCCTCATAAGGAAGATGAATTTCTTAATGGATGGATGGGGACACAACTCATAATAGAGCCAACCAAGGTCTTCCTAGGATAAGGTTGAACCCTAGTGTCTCCTCCATCACCAAGAAATTAGTGATTGTGGGGAATTTCTCCCATGCCAAAAAATCCAAAGAGGTAGATCCCTTAACAACAACCCTTGATCCAATGAAGGACTTAAGAGCTATAGTGGTTGTAGGTTGTATTTTCTTAGTTAGGCCCAAGCATTCAACAATGGTACATGGGATGACATTGGTTGCAACTCCATCATCAACATTCACCCAATGTACTTTAAACTATCCTATGCATATGGTTATGAATATAGGGGCTATAGTTACTTCACCATTTTTGGGATTAATCTTAATTTTACTATCATGAAATATTATGGATTTTGACTTCCTCCCTTGGTGAGGGAGGTATCGTCACTACATGGATGGTTTCCTTGTTAGTGGGGATGTCCTCACTAATAGGAATGGAATTCAACATTTTGACTAACATATGATGATGTGGTGGAAGTCATGATCAGGTCATACAAGCTTAAAGCTATATTCTTTTTCTTGAGGGATTTCTTGACTTAGCCCACTACACTAAGGAAGCTTTTATCATTAGTCATGGGCTTGTCATCCCAATTTTACTTTACTTCCTCCATGCATTCCAAAATGTTGACCTTTGCTTTAGGTTGTGATTGTTGGGGCTTTTCCTCATTCTTCTAGTTATGGGCTTTAGGATCCTCCTGTGGCTTGTTGGTTAGAATGCGTTGGGAAGAGGAGGTCTTAGGTATAGAAGAAATGGAAGTGGACTTCAGTGGATGGTTGATGGTTGGTCATTTTGGTCATTAGTGGGAGCCTTGGGTGGGTTGGTCCTTGGCCCCTAGCTTATGATCTTTGTTTCTTTAGTCATAGTTACAATAATTGTATTGTTTTATTTGTTTTTCTCTTTATTTCTTTGCACATGTTGATTTTTATATGTACATAGGCCAGACTATGACTAGCCTTTGCAACATCCTCTATATTTTTAGCTTTAGAAAATGCTTAGCTGAGGGACTGTAGATCAATGTAGTAGAGTTTGAACTTCATAAAGTCATTGACTACTTCCTTGAATATGGCCAATAGGTGGGCTTTAGCTATAGCCTCTAGTACTAGTGGATGAATGATTGCATAGGTTTTGGGGATCCCTTCATAACTTGGTGAAGCATTGTGTTAGGCTTCAAGTTATACTTGAACCGGTTGACAAACTAGGCTGCTAAGTCATCTTAAGAGGATATGGATCCTCTGGATAATGCATGGTACCAATCAAATGTTTTTCTAGTTAAAGATATAGGGAAAATCCTCATGATGGTATGAGGCCATGGCTATAAGAGTAAGCATTTGGATTATGAGGTAATAAGATGAGCATTAGGATTACCTTCTCTGTTTTCTTTGCTAAATTTGGAAATAGGGACACAAGGAGAAAGTGTCAAGGGTAGGACTACAAGACTTATGCAATCATACTAGTAGAAGTCCATAAAATTGACAATTTTTTGAGGTACAGGCTTTAGGCCTTTTCAACTCCTCCATTAGGTATTGGATCATCTAAAAGGCTTGATCTAGAACCTATAGTGGCCCTATTTGTTGTGGGGTTTGCACATAGGATTGTCGCATCTATTGTGAGGCCTATGGCTTCACCATGGGTTGTAGGATGGAAGAAAGAGGTTGTGTCATAGTTGTAGCTTGTGGACCAAACAAGGAAAAGGATGTTTATGTCAGTACTTGAGGCACAAATGGGATAGAGTGGGTTTGTGACCCTTGAGTTACTTGGGGTCCCATGGTGGGTTCTGCATAGGTAGTTAATAGGTTTGTGGTGGTAAAAACCATCATCGATAATTGCACAAATCAATGTTGTGTAGCAAATGACATTGATGTGTTATAGTTTATTTTTTATGACATTGATTGAGTCTGATGTATGGCTATGACCAATGTGGGACCAGCTATGGTAGGGTAGGAAGAAGTGGAAGAAGGTGGCATCATGCCCATGGAGAAAAAAAAAACGTTAGAGGAAGGCACTATGACCTTAGTAGACATTTGTTGGAACAATCCTTCCAATATGTTTTCAGGCTTAGATTCTACACTAAATTTATCCTCCTCTTCTTATTAGTCTTCTTAGCTATGTTTGTCATCTTCCTCTTCCATCATAATCAATTAAGCCAGGATGCTGGCATAAACATCAATTAGAGGTATTTAGTCATCTGCAGGAGGGACATACTCTTTTCCATCCTCATGTACATGCTTAAACTCCCTCTTTACCTATGCTTCCACACATGGAATCATGAGGTTGACATACATTTTGGCACAAATTTAGTGATAACAATGCTCATTTATGGAGGTAAAGTCAATAATTTCTCCTCTAACCCTTAAAGGTCACCTACATTCGATGATGGTAGGGTCTTTTTGGTCATAGACCCTCATGGCTTGTTGGAGGTTGAGAGGCAATTTGGTGGACTATTGGAAAGACATGACTATAGTGTTGAGAATGTCTTTAAAAAGGCTATAAATGATAAATAGAAGTAAAATCAAATGAATGGGATTCCAAAACTTTTAAAGGAAACAAAGATAGCCACTAATGAAGTACTTACTAAAATTAGTAAGTGGGGGCTAAGGGAGTTTACCCTTTTACCAAAAATGAAAAACTAGAAACATTGATGTTAAACACCCTCTACATTGACCTCCTAGCTACCTCTACACTAGGTATGGTAGGTGGAAAAAGAAAGGGGATGGGCTGATAAGAATCTCACACCTTCTATTTCAACATTAAAGAGAGGGGGTGGGGAGCAGTTTGAAGGCCAACATGGAAACCTTGCTATTTTAAAAAATAGTTTTGATAAGTTGCCAACTTTTATCACAAAATGGAAGATAGTAGGCCTATTTGGTGTGGAAACCAATGTTGGTTATGAAGTAAAAAATGTGGTAGCAAAAATTAAATGGTTGTTAAGGCTTCTATGCTGGTTTTGTTCTGAAAATTCATAGTAGATGTTGTGAAATTTCAACATTCAAACCATCTGCAACTTCCATACTAGGGTTTCTACTATAAGGGGTAAGGAAAATGTTGGATTTCCAAGGTCTTGGTTGCAAAAAATTCAAATTTACTACTAGGAAACAACATTGGCAATATAGCTAATAGATTTTAGTATAGAAATTGGGCTGAGGACCTCTTTCTAGTTCCAAGAAAAATTGTTGCCACTGAAAAAGTCAATTGCTAGAATGCAAACTGATGGATCTAGTGCATCGCATAGAAAAATTCATACCCCCCATAAAACCCATCAAATTTCCATTTTTGGTAGTCCAAAAGGCATTTCCCCCCTCCCCCCTCTTCCCCCCCAAGCCCAAATATAGACACTAGGTGACTTTTCTCACTTTGGGGATGAGGCTTTAACCACTTATAAGGCATTTTTCAATCCTAAAGGTATAAAGTATGTGAAATTTGCCAATATGGGTTATAATCTTCACATTTACAATGCCATTTTACCTCGAGTTTCATGGGATTATAGCTACATGATGAAAACTGGCTATAACATGTAAATTTTTGTGGTGTTTCATTAATCTAAGGATTTAAGGATTTTATTGAGAGACATAGTAGATAGAACAATGTACTATCTTACAGCTCTTCAACATATACATCAACAAATTTAATCATGAGATCCTTGGTGGTTTTAGTTAAAAGAATCAAACCAGTTATTATCATATGATTACTATTATTTTTATTCAAAGAAAGGGAAACACTCTAGTTGTGTGCCATCATTATGAACTTAAAGAGTAATCACAACAAATCATGATTGAGCATGAGAAAGAATGAACTTTTCATTCCAATAGTTGGACGCTAACTCAAATTCTTTCTAGCACATCACGAATTTCTCACATTGAGTTATTTCATCAAAATTCAATATGGATCATCAAATTATGGAAATTACTCAAAATTATACATGTCACCTTAAAAAAATGCAACCCAAAGGACAATGTCATGGCATCAAGTCAAATTCAAAGGTAGCACCATAAAACAACATATAGATAATAGGTATCTTGACAAGATATGATTCTTATGACTCAGCCTCAAGAAACTCATTTTTAAATTTAGTTAATGAGGAAAGACAGAATTACAAGGATTCTCATAATCTATAGATTACACTTTATAAAATATTAATCTTGAATCTAAACATCTATTGGGTTTACTTCTAAGGCATGTACCTATATGGATATGAATCTAAAGCTATATGCTACACATGATACTACAATAAAATATGATATAAATGCAATAATATGAAATGCATTTTATTCAATTATGTATGATATCTAATGTAGGCTATATATATATATATAAAACTATAATTTATTAAATTATTGATCTACTAGGTGTTCACGTGGAACACCAGTATAAAAATGATTAAGATGGAACACATTAAAATTTCTAGTGAACTTGTTACCTTAAAGGTCTATTATCTTGTAAAAATTAGGGGCTACAACCGCAATGACTTGGAATGGTCCTAACCACATTGGTGAAAACATGGTTTGAGGACCTTTTTTTCCTAGAATTTCTATCTCTTTTCAAGACCAGATCACCTTTTTGAAAGGATTTAGTAGAAAATTTTTTATCAAATCATGTTTTAATAATGATTTGATGATTTGATAGGTTTTCCTCTTCTTTTAAACATTTAAGTTCAGCATCCCAAAGATCATATGATCTAGCCATAAGACTTTCATCAAGATTTAGGTAATCTAGAAAGAACTTGTAAGTAGGGATTTCCAAGTTGATGGATAATATAGGTTTTTTGCCATAAACTACTTCATAAGGGATGATCTTGAGAGATTCTTTATAACAAATGCAATCCACCCATACATCCCATTTTACTTTTTCATGCCAAGATTTTGAGTTGTCATTAATCATGATTTTAACTCAACCTAGAAGATTCTTATTGGAAAATTATGCTAATCCATTTCATTGAGGATAATATTCTATGATGCATGTAATTAGGATTCCATTATTCATAGTCCATTTAGTGATTTCTGCTAAGATGAAGGCAAGGCCATTGTTGACGACTAGTACATATGGATGTCCATACCTAGATATGATAACTTGCTCAAGAAATTTAATAATCTCACAAGACATAGCTCTTCTAGTTAGTTTGACTTCTACCCAACATGTAGTGTATTTAGTTGCCATTTTATGTTGGAGAGATGATGGTGGATTGATGGATCCAATAAAATCAACCCATTATGTGAAAGGTGTTACTTTGATAATTGGTTGAAGAGGTGTTGAGCTTTTAGCGTCTCTCCTTTTGAACATTTGACACTAGACACACATTTTTTATATATTATAGGCATTAGTGGTCATAGTTGACTAATAATAACCAACCATTGTAATCTTGTGAGTTGAAGATTGATAACCTAAGTGTCCTTCATCATGTAAGTGTTTTACCACATCATTGGCTTCTTATCTATCTAAGCACCTAAGGAGAACTCCTTCAAAGTTCTTTTAGATATGATTACCATTAATCATGGTAAATTTAGAGCTTTTGGATATTAGTAGTTTACGCTTCCACCTAGATAGGTTTGAAGGACAACGATGAAAAGTTAAATAATATTTAATATCTTGGTACAAAAGGTCATTTAAGAGATTTGGTGCAAATGGAACTGATTCATTGTTTTCAAGTTTTAACACATGTATATGAATGGGTTCAAGCTCAAATGGAACTTTTGATTTTTCTATGATTGATGTTTAGGCTATTAGTTTGGTTAAACTATTTCCTTTTACTACTTTTTCTACCTTCCATTGAATGTCATATTCTTGTAACTTCATAATCCATTTGGATTTTTTTCTTTTGGAAGGATCTGGAAGCTTTTCTAGAGCAACGGTAGTAAGATCTAGAACAAATATAATAATCTTTGATTTTAAAAGGTAAAATCAAAAATTATTTAAAGCTTTAACTACTGCATATAGTTTTTCTTCTATGGGAGAGTATCTTAACTTAGCATCTTTTAGTGGATTAGACATATAAGTGATGGGATGTTCTTCCTAATTAGCTATCCCTTGAGTTAAAATGGGAGTTACTCTATGATCACTTGCAAAGACATATAGAAAGAAATCATTTTCACACCAAGGAGCGACTAAAATAGGAGATTCAATTACAACTTCTTTAATAGCTAACAAAGCATTTCTGTGTTCATTAGTCCATGTAATGTCTTCATCTTTATTTAGCATTATGTTAAGAGGTATTACTAGTTCAACAAACATAGGAATAAATCATCCAATAAAGTTAATCTTCCCAAAGAAATCTCTGATATCTTTCTTGGATAATGGATAAGAAATTTTTAGGATATCATTAACATGTTCAGGATCAATAAAAATACCTTCTCTTGTCACTATGTGACCAAGGAATTTTTTCTTTGTACACCAAATAAATACTTCTTAGCATTTAATTTCATAACATATTTTTTGCATCTCGAAAATATATTTTTGGTATCTTGAATATGGGTTTCTCTATCATATGAGAAAAATGCTAAGTCAACTAAATAGATAACTATATTTTTCTTAATGATCCCTTTAATATTTTTATCCATAGCATGTTGAAAGGTTGATCCTACATTCAATAATCCAAAAGGCATTTTGGCATATTGAAATATTCCCCATTTTGTTAGAAAGGTTGTTTTATGTTGATCTTTCTTATTCACAAGAATTTGGTTATAAACCAAGTATCCATCTAAGAACAACTACTTTTGTGCATCATATATTGCTTAAAGTAGCTCTTCCATAAGTGGAAGTGAATAATTATCTTTAATGCAATATGCATTAAGATTGTAAAGTCAACACACAATCGTATCTCTCCAAATTTCTTATGTATGGGAACTAAATTTGACATCCAACTAGAATGTCTCACTGGATATATGATTTTGGATTCCAAGAGTTTATCAATATTATTTTTGATTAAAGGTTCAATTTTAAGATTCACTAGTCTTAATTTTTGTCTAAAATGTTTAGTTTCAAGCCTAACTACTATTGTGTGGGTAATGATAAATGGATTATAAACCTTTAAATCTTCATAGGACCAAGCAAAACATTATTGAATTCATGCAAAAATGTGATTAACATGTGATTTTTGTCAGAATGTAAATGTTTACCTATTTGAATAAGGTATTCTTGATTTTTCTTTTTTATTAAATAAATTTCAATTTCTACTAATACTTGCTAATCTTTGTGTTGTAGGATCTCTATTTCATTATCCATTTTCTCAAAATGAGCTTCCCTAGCAATAGCATTAGATGAAACTTCATTGATAATGATTGAGTCATTCAAATAAATGTGTGAAGCTTCAAGAATCTAATCATAAAACTCCCTTTAAGAGTGAGAAAATGAGTAATTTGATGATCATCATCAAACACTTATAAAGATAGCACCTTACCAGGAATGGAGTAACAATCAATCTTCTCCAAGATGATTTTAGAATCCCAAGCTTCATAAGAAAATAGAAGATCAAGAACATAAGCAGCTTGTGCTAAAGCATCAAGAATGTGATTTTCATCTCTACAAACATGTTCTAACATGATAAGATCAAATTACTTGAATAATTCCAATACATATATCTTGTATACTCTCATTAAAGGATCTATATCTTCATAAATTCTAATAATTTAATTCACAAAAATAAGTTGTGAATTACTATAAATATTTAACTTTGAAAGATTAAAGTAAATAGCATACTTTAGTCCATGGATTAATGCTTCATATTCAGCCAAGTTGTTTGTCATGGGTTTTGAAAAATGAATGGCTTTAATCTTTGTAGCTTTCCCAGGTGGAATTAACATAATTCTATCACTGCATCCTCATTTTGATGAGGCTCCATCAATCCTAAGTATCCATGTGTTTAAGTTATTAAAATCTAAAAAGAAAGCCCTTTAACCGATATAAGCATTGTCATCATCATAGATTGGATTATTATGTAAGGATTGGATAGTGAGGATTTTACTAATTTTATTATCTTTACCAATTGGTGGAGAGTCACCAAATAGAAAATTTTTTCTATCATGTTGGTGGAAAGGTAATGTTTCAATGTGAAGTTTAGAAAGTTCCCTATAAGTTTGGTAATAGGATGTGGCATAACTATGAATATAGGGTTTATGTTAGGTAAGGAGTCATTCATTACATCTAAATTTTCATCTAGCTTGTATTCACCAAAGTTAAGATCAATGATTCCCACAAAGTCTACACTTTGATCTATTGATATGACATGAGATTCATTAAGACTTTAGATGACATAATGATGAAAAGGTTCTCTAGGAATTATTACATGTTTAGATCCTCCTTTAATTAGAAGCAAGATTTCTAAGAAATCAAATATAAAGAAACCATCAAAATTGGGCACCAAAGGTATGTGAAAGCAACATGTCATATGCAGGTTTCATAACAACTACTAAGATGTCTATGTGACATGAAAAATTAGGATATTGCTTTAGGCTAATTTGGATATCTTTAAATGATCCTACTACATGGACATTGGATAACACTTTAGGTTTGGGGAATCATTTGGGCTACTAAAGCTTTACATACCTAAAGAGGCATTACATTTATAGTATCTTCTAAATCCATTAGACAGTTATGAACATTCTTTCCAAGTATGGCTAAAGTGGTTAGGAAAGGAGGCTGATCCTTCTTGGCCTATTAGTGAAGAATGGATTTATCAAGGATTCTAGCACCATCTATGAAATAAACTTATTTTTCATTTGTAGGAGTCTAACCTTTATCTCTAGATTTTTTGATCAATCCATGTATAGCTTCTTTTGCTTCCTTAAATTGTAAAATTTCATACATGGATATGTTGGCCTTAACCCCTTTCAAATCTTCTATAAGATCATAAATTTTCATCTCACTTTTGGGTTGAGGTTGGTTTTGGTTGGAATGATTATGGATTTGTAATGATGTTCCAAGCTATTTTTGTTGTTGGGATTTATTATTGTGGCTTTGTTTGCTAGGAGGGACATATGTGTTCCATTTTGGGTTACTAGAGTTATTCATGATGTCACTCATCTTCCTAAATCGTGCATCTGCAAGGGTAGATCATGACTTATTCAAAATATGCTACTAGTTCATTTTAAGTTTTACTAGGGATTTCTAGAACTATTAGTGGGGCTTTTTCCTTTGGGTTTTTTTGTAATTCTTATGTGATATCCCCCATATGAGACTTGAAATTTAGGGCAAGACTTCTTAAAATATTGTATGGTGTTATGTAACCTACTATTGATGCATAAATTTTGGATGCACCAACATCACGAACGAAAAAATCATTTTAGGAGACTATTGCCTAGGGCACCTCCTGTATGGATGCGAAAACCTAAGAATAGTCTCAGCTAAAGAGGGCTATGTGGCCTTTTCAAAATAGTACAAAAATGGGAATCTTAATTGGAATGAGTGTCTTGAATTTAAGAATACAAAAAGTAACCAAAATAAATTTTTCCTACTTCTCAGCTGCTATTTTCATTTACCACTGATCCATTACAAATGTTGCTGCAACCAACACTGCTTGTAGCTACTAGAGGAGGGAGAGAGAGAAAAGAGGCTAGATGAGTGGTCTTACTGATGCATCTCTAATGCATAGATAGAACATGCCCCATTGTTGGCATGAGAGAGAAAAATTTATCCCTATTTGGAAAACCTCGCAATGGATGCACTGCCTAACAAAAATAGAATGGAACTATAGAACTCACACCTACAACTATTGTTGTCGACTTCTACAACATCATAGGAGAGAGAGAGAGAGAGAGAGACAACAAGCTACCAAATCCTGCTATCACATTCTAGTAGACACATTGCTATCTCCATTCCTACATCTGCCACCATCACGGGTCTGCTGCCATCACAATTCTACCATGAAAATGGAAAAAAACCACCACCTCTTGGTTTCTTGCTAAAATTGATGACTATTGTTCACGTAGCTCTACCACTACTAACTATCACTAGTTCATTTCCAAGAATAAATAAATAGGATGTCACACCTGTCATCTATGTGCATCAGCTGCACCGTTGTTGCCTCAAGAAAAATAAAAGAAGAGAAAGAGAAAAAATTGTCATTCACTAGTTTCTTAACCCTTGGAGACCTGCTATCCATCTGCATGCACCTCAATGGAGAGAAATGTAGCTATTCAAGAAGAGAATCCAATTTGTCAAGGAGGCCATCACTCCCCTTCAGCCCCCTCCCCTCCTTGATGTCATCTTCATTCTCTACTTTATACTCTCCTACTAGAGACATTTCACCTTCCTACACATTAATCCACCTCCTTGCACACTGGTCCACCTCCCTGCATGTCAGTTCACCTTCCTACATGTTAACATTACTTGGTAAAATAGTATATGATTTTATAGGATAGTTTTGTTGATCATGGCCCCATGCAATAGCATGGATGAGGCTGGCCACAACACTTAGCCCCCAAACAGCAAATTGCATGCAACTACAAGGAGCAAAAAAACCATAAAATCTTAAAAGAAAAATAATAAAATAAGAAAAATTTTAAAAAGATAAATTAAAACCACCTAATCCAAGTTAGGACTCATGTAAGGACCACCAAAATCAAAAATTTGAAAATTGAACTAGGAAATGAGGGGTATAAAAAAAGGTTTTGGTAACAACAATTTTCAAAAAATAGGAAACATAAAAAGGTAGAAAATAAAGGGTCTGAAGACAAAGGTTTTCTTAAAAAATTAAATAGATTCCATGATAGGATTGGAAAATAAAATAGCCATAAGAAAATGGCAAGAAGAGCTAATAAACAAAAGGTGGAAGAAAAGGTGCCCTCCTTCTAGTGCCAAAAAGGTGTTGATGCATAAATTTTGGATGCACCAACATTCGGAAAGAAAAACTCAGTTTAGAAGACTATTACCTAGGGTGCCTCCCATATGGGTATAGAAACCCAAAAATAGTCTTAGCTAGAGAGGGCTATGTGGCCTTTTAAAAATAGTAAAAAATGAAAATTTTAATTGAAACAAGTGTCTCGAATTAAAAAATACAAAAGGTAACCAAAATAAATTTTCCCTCCTTCTTACCTACTACCGTTGTTCACCGCTAATCCGTTGCAAACACTGCCACAACAAACACTACCTATAGTTGTCAAAGAAAGGAAAGAGAGAGGAGAGCCTAGATGAAGGAGCCCACTAATGCATCTCTAATGCATAGATAGAACATGCCCCATCACTAGCACGAGAGAGAGAAATTTATCCCTGTTTGGATAACCTCACCGTGGATGCACCGCCCACCAAAAATAGAACAAAAGTGTAGAACCCGCACTTGCAACTACTGCTATCAACTACTACAACACCACAAAGAGAGAGAGAGAGAGAGAGAGAGAGAGAGAGAGAGAGAGAACAAGCTGCCAAATCCCGTTATCATGTGCCAATAGTCACATTGTTGTCTTTAGTCCTACATCTACTGTCATCATGGGTTTTCCATGAAAAGGAAAAAGAAAAACTCCACCTCTTAGTTTCATATTGACATTGTTGACCGTCATTCACATAGCTCTATCACTACTAACTATCGCTGGTCTGTTGCCAAGAATAAAGAAACAGGATTTTGGAACCTATCTGCTATGCCTGTCAGCTACACCAATGTTACCCCAAGAAAAATAAGAGAAGAGAGAGAGAGAGAATCATCATTCACTATCTTCTCAGCCACTGAAGACCCCCCCCCCCCCCCCCCCCATCCATCTGTGTGCACCTCAATGAAGAGAGACGCAACTGTTCGAGAAGAGAGCCCAATTTGTTAAGAAGGCCCTAGCTCCTCCCTCCTTCACATCATCTTCATTCTCTACTTTATAGCTACCTACTAGTGACATTTCACCTCCTGGCATGTCGGTCCACCTTCTTGCATGTTAGTCCACCTCCCCACATGTTGATTCACATTCCCACACATTCCTCCATCTTCTCGCACATTAACATTGCTTGGTGAAATGGTATATGATTTTACAAGATAATTTTGTTAATCATGGCCCTATGCAATAGCATGGGCAAGGTTGGCCACAACACCTACATTATTCGCTAAGAGCTACTTCTCCTAGGTTTCCATTTCTCATTATATTGATATCTTTTTTTAACATTGTTGTGTTTAAGTTTAATCACTTCATTACAAAGCTTTTGTAAGATGGTTAAGACTTGGTTCATTAGAGGTTGATTCTTAACTTTAAGCAAGTTGAAGGCTTGTGTTGTCTCAAAGTTGGGCATAGAGGGTATGGAAGAAGGATTGATAATAGATTTAAATTAAGGCCTTTGATTTATCTCATTTAGGCCAAGGTTTTGAAGAAATAAAGAAGAGGAACCATTTGTACTTTGAATATTTCATAGAGAGTTGAGGATTGAAGGATTATTTTGAAAAAGATTCAAGACTCTTGGGGTTTGGGAACCTAAGCCAAGAGTTTTGAATTGGGATTGTAAAGAGTTTGTGAGAGTGATTTGTTCAAGTTTGACTACTTTGGACATCGCTCCTTACAAGTCAATGATATTAGAATCAGATTTGATTGCATATGCGAAGAAAGGATCAATGGTCGAGAGGAAAAAGTTTAAGATTCCTTCTGGTTATGGTTGCATCTCACTAGGAACATAAGACAATTATTGGAGGAACCTTAAATTGTAATTTCTGCTTGTTTCTCCAATAAGCTTTTGGAGGCTAGTAAAGTTACTAGAAGCTATAGCGAGGCTAGTAAATTTTTCAAATTGAGAGAAGAAATGTGATTTGAAGTCATTCTAGGTTAATATTGATGAATTAGGTAGGATTAGAAACCCTTAAGTTGTAGTGCCTCAGAAGGCGATGACAAAAGACCTACATGCCCTATCATGTTGAACTATGTTGTGGATGCATAATGTCTTGAAATTCTAAAGATAGAAAGGAAAATATGTTGAAGAGGTTTTGGAATTAAGTTGAAGTTTTGAAAGTTGAAGGGGTTGTTGAACAAAGGTTCGGTAGAAGGGTTTTCCAGGTTTGAAGAATGTAAGGACTTAGATCTAGATCTTGTAGGGGATATGACTTGGAAATTGACTAGCTAAGAAGTTTTATCTTGTTGTTTTCCTAGTTTGAGGCCTAAGAGTTTCACTAGGTTCAACCATAAACTAAGTTAACAACAAAAGAGAGATTTTTTAAAAAATTTAATTTTTAATTAAAGTAGGAAAGAAAGAAAATAAAGAAAATTGAAACTAATGATAAGATAATAAAGGAAGAGGAATGAAAACTACTTGAGAAAAATCATAATGGTGGCCCTCCTTCTAGCGCCAGAAAGGGGGTGTTGATGTGAAAATTTAGACCATGAGGCAAACTAATGAAAAACACCCCTGAAGTGCAGCTATTGCCTAGGGCACCTTACTTATGGGCATAGCTAGCCCAAGAATAGTCTCGAGTGGAAGAGAAACGTAATTGATAATTTTGACAAAACTTAAAATATAAAAGTAGAACAAAAATATTAAAGATGGAATATATTAAATTAAAATAATCGAAGTCAACACTTCATCAACATGAATGAGTAATATATCAAGATAGAGAAAACAAAAGGGAGGTGTAGGGGGAATGTACACTTAGCGGACTATTCATTAATCCATACACTTTGGTGGTTCTACATCTCCTCCTGGAAGTACTCATGATATGACTAGATGGCCCAGGTTAGGTGCTTAGTTCAACCCTCTAGCTCTTGCAGGTGGCCAATCATTACCTCCTTCCTTGTCATGACACTTCCCCAACCTTTCTCCTAATCCTTTTCATGGTCAAACTCAAGGGAAAGTCTATCATCTTCTTCCTCAAGCCAATTTGAGGTTGGGGTAGGGCTAGGGCTATGGTAAGATAAAGGGATGTAATATGTGAAGAGAAGATGAGAGGAGAAAAGGAAAAATAGGTCTTTTGTTGATTGTTGGCCCTTTGCTAGTTTCTCCTTAATTATCTTCTTGTTGCTTGAAGAGGCTTTTTATAAAGCTTCCTTCTGCTCCTCTTCTGGGAGGGAGGAAGAGAAATTGGCCATGTGCCCATCCACGTGGTTGCCGCGGTTGCCATGCATAACCTCTTTTGCCAAGTGTGATAGTACAGAGATTTTTCAAATCTCTTTGGTGATTTAGATCTTAGCCTTCTCCATGTGTAACACGTGTTAAATAAAAATTAAAAAACTGAGAATATCTATAATCATAAATTAAGCAAAAAAAAAAAGCATATCTTTATATATATAATTTTTATATTTTCTTTAATTTTTTATCATTACAATTGGGGTTGCCTGTAAGTGGTGTGCTCGTAGTGACATGGTTCAATACGGTAAAGACAGCAAGGCTATGCAATAGTAGAGGAATTGGAGCTGAGGTTGGTAGGGGTGACACAGTAGGAAGAGAGCAGCATGATGGAGTAGGCAGCTAGTGGCACGGCGTGGACGGTAGCAAGGTGGCTGGCAGCAGTGCCGAGGGTTTCAACGTTTTGGCCCTCGCGCCGCACCATTGAACTACAGGAATGAAGTTGCTGGTGAGATAGTGAGAGGACGCATTGCAGGCGCGGGACAAAAAAGGGATGTGGACGGACGCGATGGAAGGTTTCCTGCCGCACATGAAGGTTTCCTGTCGCCATGCGGGTTAAAGGCATAGGGCAGCGATGGTCCAAACGGCAGCCACGGTTCATCGTACAGCGGCGGCAGGCAGCAGGTAAATAGGAGCCCAGCAGTGACGCACATGGGAGGGAATGATGGGAGGCTGAACTGCGTGAAAGTCATGGCAGGCACACGTAGCAGAATGGCAGAGGATTTCCATAGCGCAGCGTAGCAAAGGGTGGCATGGGGGCTGCAGCTCCCGATGGTAGGGGCCTATAAGGCAGCACTGCCGGACTACAGAGATGGGTAGGGGTGGACGTAGTGGAGGGCAGTGGCAGTGAAGGTTTGCTATGGCAGATCAAGGCTACGTGGAGGTGCAAGACGAGGAGAAGCAGTAGGGTTCATGCGGAAAAAAGGCGCGGCAATCAGCGGGATGCAGAGACGCAGCAAGAGGATGCAGATAGTGAGCAATGGGGAAGTATGGCAGTTTGGCTGCAGTGCCTTGTGAGGCGTGTTGCAGGACAGGTGCGAGCTACTGTGAGGTCGGTGTGAATGGGCGATGAGAAAGGCACGGATGCTGTCACTAGGGTTTATTGAAATAAAAAAAATTGCACGCTATGGTTATTAGAATTACTAGCAAATATTGATTTGAAATTTGCAAGTTATCAAGAACCTAACCAAATGCAGAGGTACTTCTTTCCCTCCGAAGTATCCGAATATGTAATGCCGCGGGCAAAATGGCAATAGCATTGATGGCAGGCATTACGGCAGCAACGGGAGCAGCACTGCTGTGGATAGTGGCAGTCAATTGGATTTTATTTTCAGTCATGATTTATTTTGTTTTATGTAGTTAACAGCCAGTTAGGACTTAAGGTTTTGTTCCTATTTACGGGTCATGTTGGTGTCAATGAGAGCAAGTATGTTCTAGTTAAAAGTATGTGGTCATGGACTCCACATTAAAGTATGTGGTCCCATGTTAACAACCAATTAGGACTTAAGGTTTTGTTATTATTGAAGATAAGGCCCTATTTACAGGTGATGTTGGTGTCAACAAGTACATTTTGTGAGAGCAAGTATGTTTTAGTTAAAAGTATGTGGTCAAAGCATGGACTCCTATCCCATGTTAAAAGTATTTGATTGGATGACATTAAAGTCATTTTTTAAATTTCTTTAATAAAGTGTTTCTATGGGACCTAGGACGACATATGGTTGATAATGGTCATCAAAGATGTATGAGGTAGCACAATTGGCATGCATAGTAGTTCACGGATAACCTATCCGAGATAATTCCATGCATCCTATACTAGAATAAGTAATAATAGAGTCAAAGTTAAAAATTAATATAAAAAATAATTATTTCTGTCAATCAATCCCTATTGTGATGCTTAAATGTTGATTTTCCATTCTTGTTGAACTAAATTGAGTCCAAGATTTAAATTAATTATTTTATTTAAAAATAAAAGTAATCAACTTTAAAATTTAAAAAATAAATTATAAAATAAAAAAACACATCCACAACACAAGGATTGATTTAAAAAATAATTACCAAGAATTTAGCTACTTCAATTTGGGGTTTAGCTACCTCTGCGGCTATCTTCTAGGCTTCATGGTTGGGTCGGTGTGGATAAGATGCTAGCATATCCTTGGATCGATTCATGTTAGCTCTGGATATGATCAAGCAAAGGCTGTTGACAATTTGTTTATCACCTTCAACAATTTTTCTCTTTGTTCAGGAGCAAGTTTGGCATTAATTATGACCAATTTACCATTCTTTAAAAATGCATATTCCATTCTGACTAATAAATTTTTTAGTTCTAAAGGCTCCTACTTGAAGTGATCAGGGATTTCCAACTCTCCCCAACAATTATCATCATCTTCATTAGAGATCTGGGAATGAACTTGTTCAATTTTGTTCATGCCTTCAACATATGCACATGTTAGGCTCTCAATTGGCTCCATGCATAATGTGCTACTATCTGAATCAGCTATCATCCATTGGGTGCCCTCCTATTTTATGGCTGCTACATATAGACATTTCTGAATATTGACCTCTTATGCACATTGATTGCATGTTTTAATGTATGTGCTCTTGATTGACCAAATCTTTTGCATACAATTCCACCCATTATTGTTGTATGAAATACATGGAATATGCTTCTTCTTTATCTTTCCTAGCTCATTTTCCTTGGATATTTCTAAAGACAGGTTTCTTATACACATACATGTATCGACTATGCTTGACCAAGCCCTTCCCATATTGATGGAGTAGTCACTTTTGTAGTTGTTCACTTTGATCACTAGAAAATTAGCAAGATAGGACCATCCAAAAATTTTGGTCACAATGTCCTCTATTAATCCCAGAGGGATAGTAATCAACTGATCTACTAATTCTAGATGAATGTTACTCTTCTTAAGAGGTGGTAGGTTCCAAGCCTTGTACATGTCATGGGAGATAAGATTAACTCTGGAACCAAAGTAAGAAGAGCTTTGCATGGCTCATGTCCATCAATCTGTAGATAGATAGGTGGATTAGATATTTTTGTAGGAAGACTGCCAACCTTAATCTAGTCAAAAATAGCATGAGTTAACATTATAGTGTAGATCCAAGGTAACACTTATTTTGAAGGGCACTCGAAGATGTTTGATGCAGAGGATGAGGGTGCTAGAGATGCAGCTCACTCAACCAGACTAGGTTGTGAGGGCTGTATAGGACTACTAGGTTAGAAGAAGGGTCTTTCCCTAGATTGATTATCCAAACCACTTAGTTAAAAAATGGGTTGTGAGTGTATAGCCCTCATAGCATTTTGTTGTCGTGGCTATGAAGAAATATCATCCTACATGGACAGAGTAGGAGGTAACTAGTTTGAAGGTGGAGGTGTATGTGTAGAGGAATGTAGACAATGGTATGGATACAAATATGGGTTTTTCCCTCAAGTAGATGATGAATGCGTTTGATGGTACTCATGAGAGTAATAGTGATGTTGGAATGATGCATGATTTGCAAAACTCCTAGGGGAGACAAGCTACTGAACATAGTGCCTAGATGGATCAGGTTGCCTATAAGGGTACTACTACCTTGGTGATGGCATTCCCCATGATTGTAGTTAGTACCATTGTGGGTACTGTTCATAATGTTGTGGAGGAGTTCCACTTGGTTAGTAAGCTTGTTGCTATTGGTGGAACTACCTTTGACTACCTTGAGGTTAAGGCAATCATCTTGGAGCTTGCCTACAGGCTAGGCAAGGATTCAATGCATATACTCTAGACTCTTATATGTGTGATACCATAGGGCAACATCTCTTTGGATGTTCATATTAATAAATGTCACAGTTAGTTTCATCATTAGAGTTAGACTCCACAACTTCCTCTAATGCAGCAGCCTTTCCCTTACCTCTTTGATAGCCATGTTCAACTTCTTTTTGCCTCCTACAATTATTATCACTATTTTTCTCTTTGGATTCTTCAGCAATCTTCAAAGCGATTTGAAATTTTTCATCCAAAGCATCCCATAACTTATCAACCTTCGCTAAAATATTGGAAATAGATTTTTGGATGGGCAAGGTCTTTCTATTCACCACTTCATCAAGTGGTGCTTCCTCCTTGTCACAAAATTAGACCTCTCATTTTCCAATAGAAGGATCCCTATTATACTCTTCAGCACTTTCCATTTTTCATAGCTCACCTTCTTCTTTTGCTACCTACTCAATTAGCCTTTAGATCTGATGAGCTGTTAGTTTAGACAATCTTCCTTGGGCATATACCCTAAGGGCTCTTCTTATTTTTGCTCTAAGCCCATCTATGATGTGGCAAAGTTGTTCCCTCTAAGAATAACCATGGCTAGGACATTGGTGTAAGAGTGAATAGTATTGGTCCATGGCGACATCCAAGGGTTCATGTGCTTCTTGTTTCTAACGTTGGATTTGCCTTCTCAAATTAGACACTCAAGAGTACGTTTGATATTTGTCATTAAATAGCTCTAGCATGGTACTCCATCTATGAATGGATTCTGGTTCTAAAGACTAGTATCAACTTTTAGCTTCCTTGATGAGTATCCTTGGGAAAAGCTTGAGTTTTTGCCATTCATTCTCTATGTTCTCTAAGGCACATGCATCATGAAAAGCTTGTACGTGCATTTGTATATCAGAGGTGTATCCCCCCTTAAATCTTGGGATATTGTTTATGTCTAAGCACTTGATCTGACTATCCTTCATATGCCTGGTTGGAATTTCAACTACCTCTGCAATATTGAGCATACTTCAAGTTGCCAATAAAGGTTCGTCATCATCAATGCATCAATGACACCAATAATGGTTTCAGCCACCCCTTCAATTTTGGTGGCCTTCATGTTTATCATTATCTCGCTAATCACCTTAATCATGGTTGTTTTCATGGTGGCTTCCATGAGAACTGTTAGATGAAGAGAAATCTTCAGAATTATATGAAGAGTATGAATAGGAAGGTGGACCACCACCGCCACTACGGTGTCCAACACTACTCTTATGCTTATTATGATCACCATCCTTAAATCCCTTGCTATTGTGGTGCTTGCCTGAGTCCCTACTTTGGCTATGACTTTTTCTTGAATCCAATTTATGAATAGTGGATTGTAGGTTCAGGTTCACACCCTCATCACTAGTATCAAGGGGTGGGGAATCTTCATGTTGAGAACCTTCAGTAGGAGGATCCTCAGTGTCATCTTGATTTAGTAGGAACAAGGGATTAGCGTAATGTTTTTCCTTTGTAACTTCATGGGATTTCTCCTGACATCAATCTCGTTTATATTGTGTTTCATTGGGATAGTAGTTTTGAGTGTCATATCCAGCTACAACATACTCTTCATGAAGACTTGCTATGCCTAGCTTCTTAAGGATTTTGAACAACACACAGCATAAATCTATCAGGGGCAGTACAATGTTGGGCTCTAATAAACCCCAAAATTGCATCAATTTTAATTATCTTTAATAAAAGGATACATTTTAATTAATTACATATTGTTAATTATTTAACTAGTGTTTATTTTAGTTATTTTCATTAATTTTAGTTAGTTGTATTTTACTTTAATTAATATCTTATATAAATATTATATACAATTATATATTATATAAATATTATAAATATCATACTATACATTAATATATACATAATTCTATTATATAACTTGATTATATAAATTATATATTACATAAAACGTATATATATTTATATGTGTAAATTATATATATATATATATATATATATATAAGAATTAGGGCAGTTGACTTACGTGCAAGCAAAGCATGGTGATAGCTTCTGCACCCACGATGACAGTTGCACCTCCAACATAAATGTTCTGTAGCTCATGGAGATGTGAAGAAAAGAGACCTGGTCACCAATCTCTATTATAGATGTTACAGAATCTTGGTTGCTATGATGCAGGATCTTTTTCAAAAAGGGAGTAGCCAACTCAAAACAAGCTCTGTTAACTGGATACTCAGCTGGTAGCTTGGCAACATTCATTCATGTGATGATTTCAGAAACTTTCTGCCCAAAATAGCTCATTTGCAGCACCTTCATCTCAATCACCAAATACAAAATGAAAGTGGTGGGTGCCAATGCATAATTCCTCAAACTATTCAAGGCCAAATACATAATCTTCGACCCTAGCTAGCCCACAAACATTCATTAAAAACCAATTGCTCATGCAGCCGCTACTATATCACTAGTCATGCCTTCCCCACCATTACAAGAGTTTTGCCAATTGTGCCTTCCACACTTTCTATTCCATTAGATACAGGAATGCGAAGATGGACACTGTAGCCAAATCAATGTCTAGTCCTTTAACAATCTCCATAACCAGTTCTAAATTCACACCAGCATTTTTTAATTGTGCAATCAACCATGTTAGGGCAATAAGGCCCCCGAGAGCACCTCTCATAGCAAACGCAAGATACAAGAACATCTTGACAGTCCTAAATGGAGACAAAACTTCATTTCTTATCTTCGCTGTGGCATTAAGAAAAAAAATTTGCACTCTTAAAATTTCATTCAAGATTGCATTGATCTAGCAAGATATGACTTGAATATAACTATAATTCAGTACTAATATCCAAGCAAAGGCAAATGGTCCTCTCAATTTCATATTGCAAATAATTTCTTCTCATTTCTACACCAAAAAGTCATGAATTTGACAAAATTCTCTACATGCAAATTCATGAAAGGAGCAACTTACCTTATTTGGACAAAAGGGGAATGACCTCTGGATGAAGCAAAACACAGCAAACTATTGAAGCTACGTAGCCAAGAGCAATAATTAAACCTGAGTGGCCACCATGATGAAAATGTTAAGGCAATCACAGCAGCATAATGATGCCTGATAGGAAGAAGTGTGATAGAGTTGCCTGTAGTAGCACTGTGTAGAAGTATTGCCATGGAAATGTAGCGTGGCAATGATGACAGGTAATGGCGATGAGTGCGTGGGTGCAGTGAAGACAACAGAAACAGGGGACAACAAGATGCACAACCATGGCATTTCCACTGAAATTTCTATAACCACAGAGCAGCAACCAAGATATAGTGCATGGCGACAAAGCGTATCAGTGATGTGATCAACGTCAATACCGATGCAGAAATGTTGGGTGACATTGCCACCTAATGTATTAACAAACTACTACAAAATGGCCACCACTATTATTCTCTATGTAGTGTCTCTCTCAGTCGTTAAACTGGTGATCAATATAGAGTGCAGAGTTCATACTAGTCTACCTATCAATCAGCTCACTTTTAGTTAGTTATTCATGGCTAGCATGTGAGACTTTAGAAGAAACAGATCATGGCATAGGAGACCATTATAGTTGATAACATTGTTCAGGGATGCTGCTTACACAACTCCGATGAGTGTCATCCATGAGCCAAAGGCCAGGGTGATAGACGTTGTCCTAGTGTTTTTGCTATTGCTAGTCTGGTGCATTGTCAAGCCAACTTCATCTTCACCAACTTTGATGTAGGTAGCAGCAATTGCCTCATATTTAGAGGAAATGGCACGTCTCTTCTGCCGTTTTTGTTGTTTCCATGCTAATTTAGGTAATTAAGGATGCCAGACTTGGTAGTCGCATCAATTATTATGGTTTGACATCATATCCAACCTATTATAATAAATACTTATTTTTAAACATTGTTGCACATTATGGAGTATAAATAAGACATCTCACATTTTATTGTGTGGGGCACAGACAAAAGAAGATTTTTGGGAGAAAACATAAGGGAAGAGAAGAAGGAATTGATACCAACAAAATCCACATCAAATTGAGATCAATTATTCTTGTGATTTATGTTGAAGATCTATTGACCTTTGCAACAATTCTTGAAGTCCATCATCTAACAATCAAAATTGTTACATTGTGAAACCAACAAGGCAGAATTACAATTTAGGCAAGTCTCCCTTGTGATTATCAATTATTATTTGCAATTTTGATTTGATTTAATTATTAATTTTCATTCTTGAACTTAATGTTATAAGTTAGGGTGAAATTTTATGATTATACTTATGAGTGACAGGCATAAGTGTGAAATTTAATTGGATTCAATTCTAATTATTTATTGTCTTAATGATTTCTTTGACTCTTTTTTAACCATTCCTCCACCGGATGTGACTCATGCATCAGTCACAGATGAGGTGACAATCTCTACAACAAAATAAAGAAAAATAAATTTTAAAGGTATCCAATACCAAATTTTGCCTAGCTCATTAATTTGGTGTTGTTGTCGGGGAGCTCAGCAGAGTTAATCATCATCAAGGGTTTTATAAGCTTTAATTTTTATTTTATTTTATTTATTGATGCATTTTATTTTTGCATTTTATTTTTCTTTTATTTTTGTAAATTAAGAAATGATTTCTTTTACTTGTTTTTCCTGCTTAAAGAAAAATAAAAATAAAAATAAAAAAATCCCAGGAATCAACTCCTCTTATCATACAACAAGTTGAAACTATTAAAAAAGTTGTAAATAAAGCCATGATAGTAGAAGCCATTAAATCAATTTGTAAATTCTTAGAAATGGTAGCCCATGAATGAACCAACGAAGAGTGTTTATGTTAAATGAAATCAACAAAGCAACCAAGGAAACCTACATGAATTCAATCATCTAGAAGCACTCTTAACCTTTATAAATGTACGAAAGTTAATCAAAACCAAAACCATGAAAAACCAATACGATCAACATTTGATTATTTTTCCCCTCAAGAGACACAAAATCCCAATGAAAAAAATACAACCTAATTTTTCCATAACAATCAACCCTCTATTCAACATTCCAACATCAACCATAAGTTTAACTATGGGGGTAGGATCTCAAAATTTAAATACTAACTCAATATCGACCTATGTGACCACAATGGAAGGTATTACCCAACCAATAAGCACTTTGAATATATGAACTCTACCAATAGTAACCTCATTACCAAGTCCTATAGTAACTCCAAGAGTAGCTTCAACTTATACTATGGGATCATCCTTACATCATGTACCTCCTCCATTTTCTTTAGGTCTAATTTCTCTCTCTTTTGGTAGTTTGAGTTCCAACATTCTAATTAATCAACCATACCCACAACAAACCATTGTAGAATTATTAAATCAAAAAACATCAATTATGCTTCAAGGCCCATTGGTTTTCCCACAAGGAAAAGATGTAGAGGTTAAAAATATTCACCTATTACCTACTTTTAAGGGAAAAAATAATGAGGATCCGGTCACTCACATAAGAGAATTTGAAACAACATTAGCTATGTTAGCACCTAAAAGTGGGGATAAGACGAAAATGATTACTTTCAAATCAACCCTAAAAGACAAAGTTGATTTTTGGCTACAAACCCTTCAAACACAAATTAGTTCTTAGGATGTGTTTAAAAATGCTTTCCAAAAAAGAATTCTTTCTAATGATAGGCTATACTCATTAAGAAAGCAATTAATGAGTTTTATGCAACATGAGGATGAGGAATATGAAAGAACCTTTGATAGTTTTAAAGGGTTATGTTTAAAGAATCCAAACCATGGCTTCCCAGCCCATCAATTAATCCAAATTTTTGTAGAAGGCTTATTACCTTATTGTAGGAAAATATTTTTTATGTGACACCAAAAGATGGTTGGAGAATTATAGATTCATTAGTAGACCAAAGTAAAAATTGGCCAAAATCCAACATTATGCAAGGTATGACTCAATAAATAGAACAATTAAATAGAAAAGTTGATGAGTTAACATGATTGATTAAAAAAAAAGCTCATGGAATTCAAAGTGAAGCATGCAACATTTGTGGTAGTACCCAACATGACATGCTCCACCTTATATTATTGTCAAGAGGAAATGCAAGAGTCAACTAAGGCTTTTCAAAAATTTAAGAGCCAACCAATAATGAACTTTTCTCAATGACCATTCTACCCATAGCTGTATCCTCAAAATAATTCTAGACCATTTAAGAATCCAACTAATGAACACTTGGATAAACTCATCCAAAGCCTCACTTCCTTTATAGAAGAAAGTAGACAACTTATGAGTGAAACTAGGAGAAGATTTTAGGACTTAACTAGAAATGAATTACCATCCCAAGCTGAACGTAATCCTACATCTCAAAGAAAAGGAAAAGAGCAATTATATTGCATTACTATAAGGAGTGAAAAAATATTTGAATCTAAACCCCAAAAGAAGGAGAGATTCCAAGAGGTAAAAACATAAGAGGAAACACAACCACAAGTAGTTAATGAGGAATATCAACCAACTAGGGAAAAAGAACAACCATTACTCTCTAGACATCCAATTTTACCTCCTTTCACTAAATGATTACAAGAATACTTTACAACTAAAGCTCATCTTCAAAAATGTTTTAGTGAATTATACTTGCATATTCCTTTAGAACAAGCAGTAAAAGATACACCACTCTATGCCAAATACTTAAGGGAATTATGCACTAGAAGAAGAAAAGAAAAATTCCTAAACAAGTTTATTTAGTTGATAATCTTTCTCAACCTATACAAAGACATGAAATTCCTAAATACCAAGATCCAAGAGTTCCTACCATTCTAATCAAGATAAATGGACAAGAAATTAGGAATGCCCTATTGGATTTAGGAGCTAGTATTAATATTATGCCTCTTGAAATGGCTAGATCACTAGATATAGAGGATATAAGAAGAGTAAAGATGACAATATCATTGGATGATGGTTCAAGTATAAAAGCCATAGGAATCATCGAAGACTTAATAATAGAGGTAGAAAAGGAAAAATACCCAATTAATTTTGTTGTCCTGAAAGTGAAAGATCCTAATTGTTTTCTCATTATATTAGGTAGACCTTGGTTAGCAACAACTGATGTAGTAATTAATTGTAGATCTGGCCAACTTCAACTCTCATTTGCAAATCTCACTTTTACACTAAATATATATCATAAGGTAAAAGAAGATTGTTTAAATACAAACTTGAAGGAAGCAAGAATTCTCTACACTCTACCCACTTCAACAACGGCACAAGATAGGAAAACCTTAGTGTTAAATAATTTTGAGGAAGGAACTTTAGACCCCTCAACTAAGGAACAACAAGATCTCCTTGATCAAATTCTAAATCTAGGATCAGGAAATATTGGAGAAATAATTCAACCAACAAGTAAAGATTCCTTGGATCTTAAAGAATTACTTGATATGCTTAAGTATATTTTTCTAGATCAAAATAAGGACTTAATAATAAACTCACAACCTACCAATGAGCAAGAAAACAAACTATTACAAATCTTGCATAGTAAATTTGAGGCATTTGCATGGAGTTATGAAGACCTTCACCAAGGAATCTCACCCAACATTTGCCAACATCATATCTATCTAGAAGACAATGTCAAACTAATAAGAATTCCCCTAAGACAAATTAATTTAGTGTTAAAACAAATAGTTAAGGAAAAAATTTCAAAACTTTGTAAAAAAGAAATCATTTATCCAATAGCAAATAGTGAATGAGTAAGCCCCATTACTATAGTCCCCAAAAAGGGTGGAAAATGGAGAGTTTGTGTAGACTATAAAAGATTAAATCAAAACACAAAAAGGGCCATTTTCCATTACCATATATAGATCAGATTCTAGAAAAACTAGAAGAACATGAATACTATTGTTCTTTGGATGGATTTACTGGTTACAATGAAGTAGCTATTGCCCCTAAAGACCAACATAAAATAACCTTTACATGTCCTTATGGAAATTTTGCTTATAGAAGAATGCCTTTTGGCCTTTGTAATGCACCAGCCACTTTTCAAAGAGCCATGATCTCAATATTTTTGGATATGTTAGAAGATTATGTTGAAGTCTTTATGGATGATTTTTCAGTTTATGGGGATACTTATGATGAAACATTCAACATCTTAAACATGTCTTAGATAGATATATAGATTAAAACTTAAAACTAAGTTGGGAAAAGAGTCACTTAATGGTTACAAGTGGTGTAGTATTAGGACATGTTATTTCTAAAGAAGGGATAAGAATGGATGATGTGAAAATAAGAGTCATATCTACACTTCCAACTCCAACCAATTTAAAGACTCTTTGATCCTTTCTAGGACATGCTTGGATATTATAGAATATTTATCAAAGACTTCTTGAAAATTGCTAAACCATTATATATGCTCTTAGGAAAAGATGTTTCATTTGTTTGGACCAATGATTGTCACGAAGCATTTTTGGAACTAAAAAGACAAGTAACCATAGCCCCTATATTAAATGCACCTAATTGTGATTATCCATTCAATTTAATGTGTCATGCTATTGATACAGCAGTAGGGGTATTTTTGGGACAATACATTGATAATAAACCAAGAATGATTTATTATGTGTCCAAAAGTCTAGACCAAGCCCAAGTAAATTATACAACTATAGAAAAAGAACTATTAGCTATAGTATATTCTCTAGATAAATTTAGACATTATTTAATTGGATATAAAACTAGAGTATATACTGATCATTTAGCCATTAAATTCTTAGCTGCCAAAAAAATAGAAAATGCAAGAATAATGAGATGGTGCTTATTACTCCAAGAATTTGACTTAGCTATTCTAGATAAAAGAGGTAGGGAAAATGTAGCAACAGATAATCTTTCTAGGCTAGAAACTCTTGATGAGAACTAAACACAAGGAATTTTTCATGATGAACTTCGTGATGAATAACTTTTTTCTACAAAGAAGGATCCTTGGTTTGCTAATATAGCCAACTATCTTGCTACTATGAAAACTCCTACCAATTGGACTAAGGAAGAAAAAAAAATCTTTCTTACATAGCATATCTAGATACATTTGGAGTAGTCTGTACCTCTATAGAATATGTAAAGATAACATAACAAGAAGATGTGTGGCTGAAAATGAACAATAAAAAATTTTACAAATGTACCATGATGATTTAGGGGGAGGCCATTTTGATAGCAAACTTACTGCTATCAAAATTCTTCAAAGTGAATTTTATTGGCCCTCCATTTTTAAAGATGTACATAAGTATGTGGAAAAGTGTGATAAATGTCAACAAATGGGAGCCATAACAAAAAGATATGAAATTCCCTTAAAACCCATTTTAATAATAGAACCATTTAATGTGTGGGGTATAGACTTTTTAGGATCATTTCCACCATCTAATGGATGTCAATACATTTTGGTTTGTATTGACTATGTTACCAAATGGGTACAAGCAAAAGCTACCCCAACAAATGATGTAAAGGTAGTTATAGTGTTCCTTAGTGAAAATATTTTAACACACTTTGGAACTCCACAGGTGATCATTAGCAATCAGGGAACCCACCTTGTCAATAAAATCATGAAAAAATTCTTTAAGTCTTGTGGTATCCAACATAAGATAGCTACTACCTATCATCCATAAACAAATAGCCAAGTAGAGAATGCTAATAGAATTATCTTAAATATCTTAACAAAAATTGTATATACCAAGGGGAAGGATTGGTTCAAAAAACTACAACATGCACTTTGGGCCTATAGAATTACTTATACGCCAAGTTTAGAATATTCAACTTATTAATTGGTTTATTGTAAGTTATGTCTATTACTAGTGAAACTGAAATATCAATCTTTACGATTAGCCCAATAGCTTAATTTTGATGAAGACATGAACCAAGCCTTTAGAATTAATCAACTTCATGAACTTGACGAAATGAAGCTACATGCTCTGAATAAGTAAAGAATTGTAAAAAAAAATAAAAATAAAAACATTACATGATAACAGTATCTTCAAAAAAGAATTCTCCATAAGTGATAAAGTTTTACTTTACAATATGAGACTACATAAATTTTCAGGAAAATTAACAACTAGGTGAGAAGACCCTTATTTAGTTATTCAACCACATGATAATGGAAGTTTCCTCATATCACCTATTAATGACTCCTCAACAATGTTCCTAGTCAATGGTCAAAGACTTAAGTTATATCATCAACACCATATTGAGGAACCCAGAGAAGACAAATTAATAGAGCGAAGTGATCCAACTTATCCCACTACATATGAATTACATGAAAACCATTCATTAGAAGTCCTAGCTTTTAAATACACCGCTAAACCAGACTCTTTCATCATTGAATAAAGAATTACTTTCAGTCTACAACTTTTACCTTGAAAAATGTAGAGGGTAATAGGACATTCTATTGTGAGTTAGGACTATAAAGAATTTACCAGCATCATGTCTAGAATGCAAGGGAGAAGGACAACTCCTCCTACCTTGAAATAGGTAGGTTTAAACACAAAATCCAATTAAGTGTGAGCCTTAGATTAATAAATGTCTTACACATAATAAATTTCATTATTTTAAGAAAATATTCTCTAAGTACATTGTTCATAAGTCAAGGTAGCTACATAGCTTAATTTAGGGTAATGTTTATTGGTGTTTGGTTTCAATTAAATGCTTACTTGGATGAGTCACTAAGGTGGGACATGCATGTTATATTGGACTTAGTTTCTTCAGTAGTAAAAGGCATTTATCTATATTAAGCCATGTGAGAAACCCTTACAAAATGAAATTGGCCCCCACAAGAACCTCATGATTGAAGCTAGTCAAATATTGAATTTTTTGTGGAAAAAAAAAAGAAAAAAAAAGGAAAAAAATGATGACAAAGAAAAAAATTGATTAAAAAAATAAAAAAGATATTGCAAACAACCAAAATAAAATGCAAGAAATAAAAAAAAAAACAAAAATGACCCCACAAGAACTTTCAATTATGAGCTAGGCCCCACTCCCACAAGAACCTTACAATTGAGGCAATGCTCCAAGCTCACAATTTCAAGCATCCCACAAGAACCCCTTTCTATAAGTAGAATGTTTAAGGGTTAGGCAGCAATTATCAATCTTCTCTTGATGCCACTACCTTATAACTAAGGTATAACATTGGTAACAAAGAAGTCGCTTATCCACTATTGGTATTTTAATGGACATCTTCACTTCTAATCATTCCTTTTACTTTGTTATTTAGTTACTTTGCTTATGTTTCTTTGTACTTTTTAGACTATTGTTTTTCTTTGCTTTTGTTTTGTACTTTTTATATTATTTTTTTCTTTTGTTTTTATCTCATTTTTAACTTTTGATATTCCTCTTATTCATTTTTATTGAGTTATCTTCATCTTTTCTCTTCTGTGGTTATCCCTTTCACTAGTGGTTCTTTTGTGCATGGGTTTTCTTTGTGTTTCCCATCATGTCTTCCATAAGCATCAGTGGTCAAGATCCCTACTATGGTAGCCAATGATGGATACTAACACTTGTTCACCCCTTGCCTTTGGTTCCTTCTTAGTCTGAATATATAAAACCTAGGACAATTCTTGCTTTTGGTATATCCTTTGACCATATCTCTTTTTGATAATTTCTCTTTAACCTAAGAATGTTAAATACTTAGTAGAGTATAACCATGTAATAAAGGATATGATAATAGAGTATAACCAAATTGGAAGCTGAACCAAGAACAAGTTAGGGAATGAGTTAAATATAAGTAATGCATCTCGGATCCTTAAATCATAGGAGAGGTTTAAACCTTGAGGTTATAAGACATTTTACACCTAATGAAGCAAACCTTGTGAGGTGACATTATGCTCAAGCAATCCTAGGTAGGGCCTTCCTAATTGAGTTATATGTGGACTCATATTCAAGAATAAGAATTTATCATCAAAAAAGGAATAATCATATATACATACTTAATAAATAATTAGTAAATAAACATTTGCTTAATGGAAAAGTTTAATTTTTGTGTTAGCTAAAATATATATCTTGGAATAAAAAATGTTGTGTATCTATTAGTGTTTCTTTTTATGTTTATGACCAAGCACTGGCCAAAGGCTAGTCAGGCACTATGTTGAACCCCAAAATTGGGTCAATTTTACTAAAGTACCTCTAATAAAAGGATAAACTTTAATTAATTTTATGTAATTAATTACATATTGTTAATTATTTAACTAGTATTTATTTTAGTTATTTTGATTAGTTTTAGTTAGTTGTATTTTAATTTATTATAGTGATAAGTATTACTTTATTATTACTAAATTATTTTTAGATTATTAATTTTTATTACTAGTTTATTTTAGTTTAATTAATATCTTATANGCACTTAACTTACCTACAAGCAAAGCATGGTGATACCTTCTGCACCCACCATGACTAACTGTCCAACATAATTGTTTTGTAGCTCATGGAGATGTGAAGGAAAGAGACCTAGTCATGAATCTCTACTACAGAGGTTACAGAATCTTGGTTGCTGTGATGTAAGATCTTTTTCAAAAGGGACTGGCCAATGCAAAACAGGCTTTGTTAACCAGATAGCTTGGAAACATTCATTCATGGTGATGATTTCAGATATTTTCTACCGAAAACAGCACATTTGCAGCACCTTCGTCTCAATCACCAAATACAAAATGAAAGTGGTGGGTGCCGATGCACAGTACCTTAAACCATTTAAGGCCAAATACATAATCTTGGGCCCGAGCTAGACCACAAACATTTATTAAAAACCAATTGCTCATGCAGCCGCTACTATATCGCTGGTCATGCCTTCGCCACCATTACGAGAGTTTCACAAATTGCGCCTTCTACACTTTCTGTTTCATTAGATATAGAAATGTGAAGACAAACACTGTACCCAAATCAATGCCCAGTCCTTTAACAATCTCCGTAACCACTTTTGAATTCACACCAGCATTTTTCAGTTGTGCAATTAGCCGTGTTAGGGCAATAAGGCCCCCGAAACGCACGATACAAGAACATCTTGGCAATCCTGAATGGAGACAGAACTTCATTTCTTATCTTCGTCATGGCACTAAGAAATAAATTCGTGCTCTTAAAATTTAATTCAAGATTGCATTGATCTAGCAAGATATGACTTGAACATAAGTATAATCCAGTACTAATATCCAAGCAAAGGCAAATGGTCCTCTAAATTTCATATTGCAAATGATTTCTTCTCATTTCTGCACCAAGAAGTCATGAATTTGACAAAATTTTCTATATGCAAATTTAGGAAAGAAGCAACTTACCTTATCTGGATAGAAGGGGATGATCTTCAAATGAAGAAAAACACAGCAAACTGTTGAAGCTGCACAGCTGAGAGCGATAATTAAACCTAAGTGGCCACCATGATGAAAATGTTAAGGCGGTCATAGCAGCATGATGATGCCTGATGGGAAGAAATGCGATAGAGGTGCCTGCAGCAGCAATATGCAGAAGTATTGCCATGGAGATGCAATGTGGCAACAATGGCAGGTAACGATGACAACGAACGCGTCGGTGCGACAAAGGTAGTAGCAACAGGGGACAACAAGACGCACAACCATGGCATTTCCACTGAAATCTCTACAGCCACAGAGCAACAGCAAAGATATAATGCATGATGACAAAGCATATCAGTGATGTGATCAATGTCAATACCGATGCAAAAATGTTGGGTGACGTTGCCACTTAATGTATTGACAAACTACTACAGAATGGCCACCACTATTATTCTCTATGTAGTGTCTTTCTCAATCCTTAGACTAGTGATAAATACAGAGTGCAAAGTTCATACTAGTCTACCTATCAATCAGCTCACTTCTAGTTAGTTATTCATGGCTAGCATGTGAGGCTTCAGAAGAAATAGATCATGGCATAGGAGACCATTGCGATTGACCACATTGTTCAGGGATGTTGTTTATATGACTCCGACGTGTGTCATCCATGAGCCAAAGGCCATGGTGATAGACATTGTCCCAGTGTTGCTGCTATTGCTAGTTTGCTGCATTGCCAAGCCAGCTTCATCTTCACCAACTTTGATGCAAGTAGCAGCAACTGCCTTACCTTCAAAGGAAATGGCACATCTCTTCTACTGTTTTTATTGTTTCCATGCTAATTTAGGGTATTAAGGATGCCAGACTTGGCAGTTGCATCAATTATTATGGTTTGGCATCATATCCAACCTATTATAATAAATACTTATTTTTAAACATTATTGCACATTGTGGAGTATAAATAAGACATCTCACATTTTATTGTGTGGAGCATAGAGAAAAGAAGACATTTCGGAGAAAACATAAGGAAAGAGGAGAAGGAATTGATACTAACAAATTCTGCATCAAATTCAGATCAATTATTCTTGTGATTTATGTTGAAGATCTACTGTGCTTTGCAGCAATTCTTGGAATCCATTGTCTAACAATCAAAATTCTTACATTGTGAAACCAACAAGGCAGAATTGAATTTTAAGCAAGTCTCCCTTGTGATCTTCAATTATTATTTGTAATTTTGATTTGAATTAATTATTAATTTTCATTCTTGAACTTAATGTTAGAAGTTAGGGTGAAATTTTATGATTATACTTATGAGTGATAGGCATAAGTGTGGAATTTAATTAAATTCAATTCTAATTATTTATTATTATGATGTTTTCTTTGACTTTTTATGAACCATTCCTCCATGGGATATGACTTGCGGGTCAATCACAGATGAGGTGACAATCTCTACAACAAAATAAAGAAAAAAAATTTTAAAGGTATCCAGCACCAAATTTTGCATGGCTCATCACCCTCTGTATCAAGCCATCACAACTATTCATCCTGATGTAGGATGAAGGTGAAGTTTGGCAAAAACTCATCTGGATGAGTATATACCACCTTGCACTTCTGTGGGACTGATGATTTGGTATCTTCATGCTTGCGAGAAGAAGAACACATGTTGCAAAACAAAATAAAATTATCAGTGTACTTTTACAATTCAATCTATAATGGGAATAATATGACCTTGAGATTTGTACAATGATATTAATGATATTCACTTAGACCTAAATAGCGCATGTTCCACAAACAAAGTCCCAGGCAATGATGCCAATGATGAGTAGCGAGGCACCCCTACACCCAACCATATGAATCACAAAGCATTCATGTGCAATCTAGTCAAATTTTGTGGACTTTATTGTTTCGGCGCACTAGCCCTAAGGTCAATCATTGTCTTCCCAATTACACTTGTGACGTTCGTTGGTATGGTTAAGTGTAACTGAGGCATCTAATTTTTATCATTTTGTATTTTATAGTTTGGTGCTCAAAATGTAAATAAAAGAAATTTGATTAACTAAACTAAATTAACTAATTAACTAGCATTTAATTAATCCTAATGTAAGCATCTGATCCCACTTTTTGTACACATCTTCAACCCACGTATCCACTACTGGGTGACCAAGCACTATGCAATTGGGTGTACCAAGCAATAACGCCACTGGGATTACCAAGCAAATACGTGCTACACTTAAAGGAATTGTACTTATGTGTGTAATCTATTTTGCTTAATTGCTTTATTAATGCAATAACTAGAGAATATTTAATAACTAATGGAAAACATTTAATAAATAATTAAAAAAATTGAATGCATAATTGAAATAGCTAATCTATCCAAAGTACTACAAGGTTTATCAGAAAGCTCATCTTCATTGATGCACACACTATTGTGCTCAACTACAAAAATGCTCGAATAAAGATCCGTACACTCAATGACTCATACTACAGGAACTCGAGGAAAAATTCTAACTTCCAAATGGAAAAACTGCAAGAGCTCCACTGCAACTACAATATCTAATTGCCACAAATGTGACTGCACATGCATATTTATAGCCAAATATCAACACTATATCAATGAGGCCTCATCGACACATAGTAAGATGCATCAACTAGGCCTCATCAACAAGGCTGCATCGATGAGGCCTCATCGACACAACCAACTGAACACAACTCATCATAATCCAATTCGATTTTCCTATTTTTTGAAGTTTTTGCATTGCATATTGTTCTATCCTAGGGCAATTCTAACAACTCAAAATAATATTAGTAGTTGTTATTGTATACGATTTTAATAAATGCAAATTATCAATCCCAAGTAAAAGGTCATAAGATGGTATATCAAATTGATATACTGTTATAAAAATTATCTTACCTTGAGTTGACAAAATAGGAAGTTGGACTTGTTGATATATTGGCCTTTTTTGAGTGTTGAATAAGACATGTTTTGTCCCTTGGTTGCCAAAAGTATTGAGGTATAACTTCTTCTCTTGCCAATGATATTTCTGCACTACTATTGATCAAAGCATTTGTAGGGTAAGGTTGAAAAGAAGGTAATTTTATATAGGATGTACATATAGGGACTATAGTTCTAACCCATTGATTTTTATTTACCAATTGAACCAACATTTCTGCCTTTGTTTCTTCTTCATATTGCTATCATTGCTTACTATTTTCTTCTATATACAATTGTTTCAACTCATGTGTTGCCCATTGGATGAATGTCTATAGTTTTTTCATCCAATGTGTTCTCCAAAATGATGCTTCTAGGTTTGTGTGCCTAGCTAATGCCTAGGATTTAGAAGAGCTAGAAGGAACATATCTTTCTATTTTAAAACCTGATTTGGAATTAGAAGCTAATATCAATTTTTCTAATTCTTCTAATCTTCATCAGTAGATGGTGGTGGTTGAGCATATTGTAGGAAGACATCTTGTTCTTGTAAATAACATTTTTGTAATTTTAATTCTTCCTTTTTCTCCTATAATAATTGTTGGATAGATAAATACTTATGAATGTTGTCAATTGGTATCTTTTTCAGTTTTTTCTATAATAATACTATTTATCCTTTTAATTCTATATATAGTGGATCATTTTCCGAATCTACATATTATTTAACTTTATATTTTTGTTTGGCCTTTGAGACTTTTCATGTTGACATTGAAGGACAAGCTGATGGATGACAGTTCATGTAATTGTGATAAACAATATCTAAATCGTCTGAATCCACATACTCCCCTCCTTCCTATGGGAAAAAGCAGGATCACCATCATTGGGACAGTAATCAAGATCAAAGGGGATATCTTCGTTAGAATTATAATCAGAGGACTTGATAAGAATGTTACCTTGGGTGAAAGGGATATCTTCGTCAGAGATAAGCTTGGAATATTGTTCCCATAGATTATGATTAATGATAAAATTTACCTTAGAAGGATATTGATCCTTCTTAGGACATTGATTTGCAAAGTGATACCTTTTGCAAAGAAAACACTTAATATTCTGTCCTTGAGCTTTGAACTTACAATGTTTAAACATTCCTCTAAATCTCTTGGTTGGTTGTTCAAGAGGATATTTATGCCTCCATTGACATTGTGGCCATCTTATCTTATGTCTACGAGGCCTTGATTTTTGACAACAAGAAGATGATTTTTGATATTTTTCCTAAGGACAAATTTCTAAGCATAAAGACTCACTTAATTTTTTACTTAGTTTCCTAACTTGGTTATGCGCCTGCTAATCATAACAAATTTTTCTATTAATATCAGTGATAAATTGTCTAATGGCTTCAAAGCTCATTTTTACAAGGTTGAGATTTTGTCCTTTTAGTTCTAACAAATATTTTTTTGTAGAATGGTTAAGGGAGACAGCCTAGGAGATGTTCTTTAGCTCCTAATTCATGTCAATTTTCCATAGTAATATAATCATTCCATATCATTAAGAAACTTATGTAAATCTTGGATATGATATAATCTAGCTTTATAAAATTTATCTCAATATACATGATCTTGATTTCCATTATCTCTGATAAATTCTTTTATAATAGTATTAAGAAATAATACTACCGGAACATTGATCAATTTGCACTTAATATTGTTTGGAATATGATTCCACCATCTACAAAGTATACCTCTAAAGTTGTGGATGGCATTCCATATGGCCACTCTTTTCCTAGACCACACTTTCTCACACTCGCTCTCAATATTCTCTATTTATGAACAAATCACAACAATTGACAAAAGCATACTATTTATTGCAAACAAGTGAAGATCATTACAATAAAGCCTTAGGGATGCTTAAAGCAGGAATGCTTAGAAGGAGCTATGCGCTTCACTTTTGGTCTCTCTACTTTGATGCCTTTAAGGGTGCTATAAGATGTTATTTATAGGAGAAGCAGGCCTTTTTAACACTTCTTTAGTGCAATATGACTCATCTAGCACTGCTACAAGATAAGAGTGCCTATATTCACTACAGTACACACCACTATCTATAGTGCACTCGATTATCTATAGTGGTCATCACATTATTATGACAAGATACATCAAGATGGAGGATAGCCTTAAGGCATGTCATTAGGGTTTGTTGTAGCATCTTGATCACTAGAGGAAGATGTGTTAAACAAAGAAAAGATGTTGTCAACTTCAGTGCCAGCTAAATACAACATCTTTTCATATCCACCATAAAAAAGGTGTAGCATACACACTATCTTTTACCATATCTAGGAGAATATATGTGATAATCATTAGACTATAGAATAGATTAGGATTATGGAGGGAAAGAGTAAAGTTTATGATGAGCAGTGAGGTACCCCTATGCGCAACCATATGAATACCAACATGTACACGTGATCTGGTCAAACTTCACAAATGGACTAGTTGTGGCACCTAGATAGTCATACGTTGATCGCAGTTCTCTATCTTCCCACCTGGACTAATATTTGTTCTTTCACGTATGGTTTCATCTAGAGTGAGGTGTATGATGTGATTTCTAATACTATGTTACTCCTAAAGACAATCAGGAAATAGCTTGAGTAAACTAATAAGCAATAAGAAGCAAAATCTAAGCTAGTTTGAGTGTGATGAGCATCCATCCTTAATCATTCATACGCATCTTGGACTTCATGTACTACTTTTGGGATTACCACATAGTTACACTTAAACATTTGTGATTAAGACATACTCATTCTACGTTAACAACAAAAATATTAAATTACGATAAAAGAAATATTAACTAAGAAAACAATAATAAATAATTAACAAATTAAATAATTAAAAACTAAGTGAATACTGCAATGATGGAATAATCTCGATCTTTATTGCCAATTGTGTGTGTGTCCAAGTACATCACACTCGAACAAAGGTTCAGTATAATTACAAGCATCACACTGCAGGCATGCACTTTGGAAAAAGAACTAAAAACTAACTAAAAACTGACAAAGAGACTCAACCCTAAAGACTTACTGAAAGACTCCCATCCCATGAGCCTAAGTGCTATATTTATAGACTAACACAGGAATCACGATATCATGTATATGATATCATACCCAGGTTGCGATATCGCGTACCCAATATTGGGGCCTAGAAAACCATGATTCATCATACCCCCACAACTGAATAAAAACTCATCCTCGAGTCAAACAAAATGATAAATAAGTTAATTTGATTACACAGTGGATAAGTATGGGATTATGGACTAACTATGAATTATTTCATGCCATAGTGTAGGACTAGACAAAACAAAATTGGGACACCAACATAAAATACAAAATACAAAATTGTTTAGAACTCATGTGGTTCTTAGTAGCGGTGGCTCCTCCATGGGCTTCTTCCCCTTGTCTTGTGCTCTAGGCTTTGGAAATGGATATATCTAAAGGAGCTCCTAAAGCTTTTCTTCCTCTGTTTGGGGATCATGTATCGTCCATGTTGATGTTCCAATATTTGATGAAGTTGGCACCTCCCATGGACACGGTAGTTGCAGAAACATATGATTACGTAAATAGCCAGCATTCCTCCTCATACGCTCTAGCTTTATCTCTACATTCGTAATAGTCCATAAGCCATCAAGACAAGTTTGCTGCAACAATATTTTGACCTTGGTAACTAGCTTTTACCACCTCTAGTTTAGAATTTTCTACCTCAAATTTTTGCAATGTCTTTTTCTGTTTAGCAAACTTTGTTTCATATTTGGCATCGGTGGTAGCTACCTATTTTTTTAGCTTGGTCCTTAGGCATCCTGTTGTTAACATGGCCAAGTTCGCATACCATAGGTTTGCCAACTCCATGTATTTTTTGAGATCCTGGATCTACAAGTCTTGACTCTTTAATTCTGCTTGATGGGCAAAGATGTAAGTGTTCAATATGGCCCGCCAATCAGTGTTTTGAGAACTAAAAGAGTTTATGTGGGTCTTAGCCATATGGATCTCTTTTTCGATGATCTCCTTATACATCCCCACTTGATCCTGGAAATGCTCCTTCAATTTTTTATGTCACTTAGCTTCATTTTTCCACGTGCTTATTTCAATGATCATCTTTTGATGGATGGTGCATACCTCTTCCATTGAGAGGGTCCTATTGTCTCTGGCTAAGCAACTTATGTATTGATTGACTCTTATTAGTTGTTCTCGCATTTGCTGAAAACTTTTCTTGAGAACATTCTTTTTTTTTTCAACTGTTGTCAACTGAAGATTTTCAATAGCAAGGAGTTTATTTTCTTCCTATAAGGCTTTGAGTGCTTTTGCATGTGCATATGTTTAAGCCTCGAAACATCCCAATCAGCCTTCTCCTTTTCTATTGCTACCCTTTTATTCTCCTCTAATAATTTATTTAGTTGCTCTATCCTAAATGATTCTAGTTGATTGACTAGAATAAGTTGGAATGGATCCCATTGTTCAGCTTGTAGGGTTACAAACTTCTCTTGGAGTCTCCTCAACTCATCTTCTACATGTTCAGCCCTAACCTCAACCATAACCACCTTTCCCTTTGTGGAAATGAGATTTGATTGTGCCATTGTGACATCTTGGAGGATGTCAAACAAGGACATCATTACTTATCTTGTTTGCAACAAACAATCTAGAGCACCCTCATGTTCTACAAGAGTCATTGATGTACTAGCTAGAACTTGAGCATCACGTGCTCCTGTGAGATCTACCAGTGGCACAACAAGGATTTTAAATAACTCTTTGATGTGGTATATAACCACTTATATTGCTCTTGCTACAACTTGGTGTTGCATGAACACCATTGTGGCACCTTCACCAGTTTTCAATTATACTTGAAATGATGTAGCATTCCGAAAAATTTGTTGTAACCAATGCTACTCCCCTTTTCTTGCTTGTATTGAGACCTCACCCTATGCATGATCGTTTAAGATGACAAGCTATACGACATCATCAATCACCTTGAAGAGATTAGCCTCATCCCAACTTCCCCAACTAACCATTTCTAAGATGGCCCTGAGATGGCTCATCAACAGTTGGTAATCTTATGATGGTAGTGGCAGTGGTAGTTGCTGATCCTGCTAGCTTATGGGCTGCATGCTAGGCCCTACTTCTTATTGTTGACTAAGCCTTGTATCTGAAAGTTAGCTAGGCCCTACTATTTGAGGTGTAGTGGGCCCAACCATCTGCTCTTGTTCAAGCTCTAATGTTTCACCAACATCTTTTCTTGGTGCTGGTGGCTTAAGTAATTCAGCATATGAAGCATTTTGAGCTTTCTTGGGAACATCATTAGTGTACCCGAGAATTCCAACACATCAGCACAACTTCCTAATTAGACATGGAAAGGGTAATTCAAACTTTCCCGTCTTATGTTCTTTGAACCGCCCTTAATATTTCTATTAGATACAAATGGGGCAAATTGGCATCAACCTTGCCCATCAAGATTGCACTCCCTCTGGCCACATAGGTAGAGATCTTGTTTAGCCCCTTCATTGGGAAGATGTAATAGGTGTAAATTTTAAAATAAATTCTCTCTTCAAGGGTCAATTCTCCATATTTTTTCTTTTCTTTTTCGTATACCCTCTTTAGCCATAATTTTCTTGCATCAGCATCAAAGCAGGTGGATAGATGAGCAACTTTGGGCCTGGTATTTAGAAGATTCATAACTTTCGTAATGGCCCTCGTAGAGAAATCAACTAAAATTTCAATAATGTCAGTGGTGGTTCCTTCCTCTTTATTATGCCAAAATTGATCATTTTCTCCCAAATACCATTCTTCACTTTCCAAGAGGATAGGCCATAGTGGAGATACCTTGAGTTGATCTTTGACTAGCTCAGGGGTGAATTTGGTAAAAGGTCCAAAATTAAGTTCCATGATCACTGCAGCGAATGTGGACCTTTCTTGGAAAGCCTGAACGCATTTTGGGGACAACATGAGATGTTGTCCTTATTCAGGTGCCCTACCTTCTCCACCTTCTACTTGACAAAATTGTGCAGTAATAAGGGTTTCTTGATGGATGCTAAATGATTGTGCCTCTTGTTCTACATGTTCTGTAGGATGTCTTTGGCCTCTACCTCTCCTTAGGCATTTGGCTACACCTTGAGAGGGTCCTCCCTGTTGTCTTCATTTAGAGGCCATATGTAATCAAACTAGGATCAATTATTAGTAAGGTCATTTAACAAAGTTTAATTATCTTTTACCTTACTCATTAACTTTAATAAATTTTGAATTCTTGCTTAGTGTGATTTCAGAGTTAGAAATTTTGCAAGGAAATTCCCCTAAAAGTTTTAATGTTGGGCCCAATTTGCTCAGGTGATTCCAACAATAATTTACATGATTTGAGTGAAGGAAGAAAATTAGTTTGGCATGAGTTCTTAACATTTCTTAATATTACTTACCCCTATGATATCCTTTGGGCGATAGAAAATTTTGAAAAAGTTATGCACGAATTCTATCATACCCCTCCCCCACGACTAAGTTAAACACTCCAAGTTTAAGTAGGTTCAATTGGAAGGGAAATCATAGTGTTAACGAGAGAGATATTGATAGTTAAATGTTAGACTCACAAAGCATGAAAAATCATAGAAGAAAATTGCAACAACTCCCATCACATCAAAAGTTGAAAATAACTTCTACACACGTAGGGGGAACCCATATATATAGGTTTTGTGGATGTGATATTGCGTATGCAATAGCATGAACCTGATACCTTGTACCTGATGAGTGGCTAGGTATCCCTATGCCCAACCATACGAATATGAGCATTCATGCACAATCTGGTCGAACTCTGCTGATAGGCTAGTTGTGGTATCTAGATCGTTACATGTTGATTGCAGTTCGTTATCTTCCCACTTGGACTAGTATTTGCTTTTTCATGTATGGTTTAGTCCAGAGTGAGGCATATGATGTGATCCTAAACTAATGCTACTCCTAGAGACAATGGGAAATAATCTTGATTAAACTAATGAGTAATAGGAAATGAAGTCTAGGCTAACCTAAGTGTGATGAACATCCGTTCCTTAATCATCCATACACATCTTGGACCTCGTGCATGACTACTCCTGGGATTACCAAGCGTAGATCCTAGGTACGCTACTGGGTTACCAAGTAGTCACACGTAAATGCTCATGATTAAGTCATACTCACTCCACATTTAAAAATAGGAATAGTAAATGATGATAAATAAATATTAACTAAGAAAGCAATAAATAACTATAAAAATTAACAATTAAACTAGACATTTAAAACTAAGTGAATGCTGCAATGATAAAGTAATCTCAATCTTTATTTCTGGTCATGTGCACGTCCAAGTACATCATACTCGAATAAAGGTGTCGTACAATTACAACCATCACACTGCAGGCATGCACTTGGGAAAATAATCTAAATCCTATGGAAACAAAATGTAAGGGCTTCGCTACAACTACTCCAAGCCTCCTAAATGAGGTGGAAGGCCCTCTTATTTATAGGCCGGGATAGGTGGCAGCATAAACTAGGCCACGTCGATGCAGGAAGGCTACATCAACGGGGCCGCATCGATGTGGCTGTGTATACGGGGTCCTGTATACATGGCCTAGTCGATGCATCAACTATATAGTGCTTCAGCATACCCCCACGACTAAGTAAAAACTCATCCTCGAGTCAAAGAAAGTGAGGAACAAGCTCAATTGAATACAGAATGGATAGGTATGGGATTATTAATTGACTAGAAATTTATTCATGCTACAGTGGATATGACAAAATTGGGACACAGACACAAAATGAAAAAATTTGTGGAACTCATGGGGTTCCCAGTAGTGGTGGCTCCTCCATGGGTACCTTTCCTTTGTCTTATGCATCAGGCTTCTGAGATTGATACCATTGAAGAAGCACCTGACATTTCTCCTTTTCTATTTGAGGATTATGAGTCATCCATGCTAATGTTCCAATGTTTGATGGAGACGGTACTTTTCATGGACACGGTAGCTGTGGGAACACTTGATTGGCCTTGACATGCCATGCCGCAAATAGTCGTTGTTCCTCTTCATAGGCTCAGGCCTTAACCTCTCCTACCTTTGCTTGGATAGATTATGTAGTAATAGGAATTTCATGATGGATGCTGAATGATTGCCTTCTACTCTACATGTTCTGCATGAGGTCCTTGGCCGCTGCCTCCCCCAAGTCGTTCGGTTGCACCTTGAGAAGGTCCTCCTTGTTGTCTTCTTTTAGGGGCCATCAATAATCACGCAAAGATCAATTGTTAGTAAGGTTATTGAAAAAATTTCAATGATTTCATACCTTACTCATTGCCTTTAATAAATGTTGAATTCTTTGCTTAGTATGATTTTAGAGTTAGAAATGTTTTCGAGGAAGTTTCTCTAAAAGTTTAATGTTGGACCTGGTTTTGAGGAACGTTTGATAAAATGATGACAAAGGAAAAAATAGATTTGACAATGAAATACTTGAAGGGAATAAGATGATGTGGTGGTGTGCAACAAGTACAAATTACAAAAGTTACACAAATGGATCCTCCCCAAAGCAGGTTCCAACCTATATGCCCTTGCGTAACCACACCTTAAGATGTCCATAGGCACTAGAAGGGTTAAATGTAATCTATACCAATGCAACAAAACACACACATGTTGATACCACCATGATGAGGTATGAATTCAATGCTATACAAGACACAAATCACAAATACATGAACAGCGAGATGGAATGAATCGGAGAAGGGATTGTAGAGATTGGGATGTGAGGTAATTGACTCAGGGCACAACGAGTCTTGAGTGTAGGGCATGATTAATGTGTCATTATCTTGTCATTCCAAAATCAAGACCAAGTCCATTCCTCTGATCTGTGACATAGCATCATTTCATCCAATGATGAACAACCATAAGAGCACCATGACAACAAGGCATACGATCACTTGGCATTTTATGCAAGGGAGGAGTGACTTGGAATTTCTTTGTGGCATACTTTTTGTTTGGCTGCTTTGGCACACTCACTTTTGTTTTTTTTGTTTTTTTTTATTTTTTTGGATGACTTTAATACTCTTACTTCCATTTTTTGTTAGATCTACAAGGATCTTTGTACAACCAAGCTGCATGATAGCACCTACAAATGTTACCAAAAAGAATCCACAAGTTCCCTTGATGTCACACCCTGGTCATTCCCTCTTAGTTCATCATTCTCCACTCTTGGCACAATGAACACAAAATTAATTTTAAGTTTTAAGAATGTCAAGAATAGCACTATACCCTCGAACAAAACCTCTTATTTGTAGAATGGATGAGTGGGTGTAATGGGCTCACTATCCAAATAAAGGACCATTCGAGACTCAATAACATAGAACACACCTCAACCAATGAGCCACATGAGTGTTTTATTCGTGGACGAGATTACTCAGACAAGAAGATAAAAAGACAAAAAGATAAAACTATAAATCAAAAGGTGAAAAACTGGAAAACAAAAAGTTAAAAAATTAAAGAAATAGAAAAACATTTATTAATTCTATGTTGTTAGAATGGAGGATACCCCCCATAACTAAACGATTGAGCATGGCTAGAATTAATAAATGGAAGGCGGAGATCCTTGCATGTTGAAAATATTGGGACCCGATCACACTTACCCCATTGAGGTTCACACACTTGATTAGAGTTGACATAGTGGGGCAAGTTATAAGATGTGGTTAATTTATAAGGATTTGACCCACTATGGTACTTGTGACCGTTAGATGGTATGCAAGGATTGGGACGTTGCCCTCCATGGCTGTGTTCATTGGGCTGTATGATTGTTGGAGTGTTAATTGGTGGCCTTGATGAAGTAACATGAGGTGTTGGGTTTGAAGAACAAGATGCACCACAGTGTTGGGTTTGTGCTAAGTGGGCTGATGTAGTGGTTTCTAAACTATGGTGTCCCCTTCTATGGTCACGTCTAAAGAAGGGACGCCTTCAATGTTGTGAAGGACCTCCACTGTTGTTGACAGTAGTAGCACAAGTAACATTTGTGGGTTGGTGCTGTCATGCAAAATCTTCTGCCATAGTTGGCGGTGATGTAGAAGGGGATGAAGTACGAGAATATTAAGCTTGAGGAGAAGTGTAAGGCACATGAGGTGGTGATCTTGTTGGAGAGGACATGGGTCGATAGTACTCAGGAGAATAATAACGATGAGATGAGGTAGAGGATGCTAATCCTATTGGAAAAATAGGGTGTTAAACATAATAAGCATTTGGTGCTGCGACATACGAAGGGTATGGTCCAATTGGTGGTGGCCTCCCCCACGACTGAGGTTTTTGCCATTATGGTTGGACATAGTATTTTTGTACAAACTCTGGATGTAACATTCCTCCCCAATGCTCATGTAAATGTGACAAGATTGGACATTGACCTTTGGGGTGATCGTATAAGAAAATATTACATTGATACGTATGATTGGCAGTTGAGTTCTTATCCTTATTCTCTTCTACCCTTTGTTTCGATTGTCGCATGGTATCCTATCCTGTTTCTCAATTTGCCATAGCTTTTCCTCTAATAATGTTGGCATATTCTCCACATCTTTCATGTGCCCAGTCCGTCATCTTATTGATATTTGCCTCAATTTCATCCAGTGATTGTAGGATTGGCAAAGATGATTCCACCTCCTTGAAGTGAGTTGATTTCTCCTCTTCATGATCATGGACCCTTGTTAAGTTAAGATTTTGATCCTGTTGAGAACTTTTAACATTCTCCCATTTGGCTATTTCTCCTTCTTCTTTTGCTATCCACTTAATAAGCTCTTGGAGTTGATGGGTTCATAGCTCATATAGTTGACCTTGGGCGTACATCCCTAGGGTCTCCCTTGTTTCATTACAGAGCCCATCTATGATATGGTACATTAGCCTTTCCTCGGAGAATCCATGACCTGGGTAGTTGTTTAACAGTGCATAATATCTTTCTAAGGCCATGTCCAAGGGTTCATGTTGCACTTTTTTCCATTCTTGGATTTTTCTCCTCAAGGCTGACACTCTCGCATAGGTTTGATATCTTTCATTGAAAAGTTCTACCATTGTCGGCCAACGTCGAATTGATTTTGGTTTTAACAACCTATACCATACTTTTGCTTGGCCAAAAAGTGTTAGAGGAAAGAACTTAAGTTTTTGCCACCCATTATCAATATTGTTCCATGTACAGGCATCGTAGAAGGCTTGTAATTGTTGTTGCGGATATGAATCATAGCTTGCTGAAAACTTGGAAAAATTTTTTAAATCAAGCATGGGTAGACAACTTTCCTTAGGATGCTTGTAGGCTATTCGAATAGCCTCTTGTATTTCTGTTAAGCTTGTAGTGTCTAGTAGGGGTTCATCGTCATCGGGTAATTTATGCTTTCATGAGTTGGGACAATGTTGTCTTCGTTTATGTTTATAAGAAACCTCCACCTTGAGTTGCGTACTCCAATCTTCATTGTCATAATATTCGTTGGTTCTCCAATGAATTGCCTCACTAGATGTGGCATTATTATAGTCTTGTAGGAGAGACATGTTTGTAAATTTGTGTGTGATTTAATTACAATTATTATTATTATTATTTTTCTAAAAGATATATCATTAAGGCTTTGTTACAGCAATCTTGTATGATATAACTAATCTAAATAACTAGCACCATCCCCGACAATGGCACTAATGATGAGCGGCTAGGTATCCCTACGCCCAACCATACGAATATGAGTATTCACGCACAATTCAGTCAAACTCCGCGGACAGGCTACTTGTGGTATTTAGATCGTTACACGTTGATCACAGTTTGCTATCTTGACACTTGGACTAGTATTTGCTTTGTCACGTATGGTTTAGTCCAAAGTGAGACGTATGATGTGATCAAAAACTAATGCTACTCCTAGAGACAATGGGAAATAATCTTGATTAAACTAATGAGTAATAGGAAATGAAGTCTAAGCTAACCTAAGTGTGATGAGCATCCGTTCCTTAATCATCTGTACACATCTTAGACGTCATGCATGACTAGTACTAGGACTACCAAGCGTAGATCCTAGGTATGCTACTAGGTTACCAAGTAGTCACATTTAAATGCTCGTGATTAAGTCGTACTCATTCTATATTTAATAACAAGAATAGTAAATGATGATAAATAAATATTAACTAAGAAAGCAATAAATAACAATAACAATTAACAATTAAACTAAACAATTAAAACTAAGTGAATGCTACAATGATGAAGTAATCTCAAGCTTTATTTCTGGTCATGTGCGCGTCCAAGTACATCACACTCGAATAAAGGTGTCATACAATTACAAGCATCACACTGTAGGCATGCACTTGGGGAAATAATCTAACTCCTACAGAAAAAAATGCAAGGGCTTCACTACAACTACTCCAAGCCTCCCAAATGAGGCGAAAGGCCCTCTTATTTATAGGCTGGGATAGGCAACTATGTAAATGGGGCCACGTTGACGCAGCTGCGTATACAGGTCCCGTATACGCGACCTAGTCGACGCATCGACTATATAGCACTTCATCAGTACCTAATATCGCATCCTATTTAAAATAGGATAGTAAAATTGAATGAATTTTTTAATTTCCATAGCCAAAAATGAAGGATTTGAGGTAGATTTGAAAGGTCTAGGATAATGTTAAGTGGACATTAAAGCACCAAAAGTGTAATGAAGTGGAATTATACAATGAAGTTCTTTAAAAAGGGTGAGGAAAAAGGACATATAGTGGTCCTAAGGAACATTTGGTTGAAATAATGATGGAGGAAAGAATAGATTTGGCAATGTAATACTCAGAGGGTATAGAATGATGTGGTGATGTGCAACAAGTACAAATTACAAAAGTCATGCAAGTGGATCATCCCCAAAGAAAGTTCCAACCTATCATGACCTTGCGTAACCACACCTTAAAATGTTCATAAGCACTAAATGGGTTAAATGCAATCTGCACTTGTGCAACAAAACACACATATGATAAGTACCACCTCGATGAGGTATGAATTCTATGCCACACAAGACACAAGTTAGAAATACTTGGACCATGAGATGAGATGAATTGTAGAAAGGATTGCAGAGATTGGGACATGAGGTAACTTACCTTGGACACAATGAATCCAAAGTGTTGTGCATGATTAAGATACCATTAGCCTTTCATTCCAAGATCACAACCAAGTCCATACCTTTGATCAGTGACATCTCATTGTTTCATCCTAATGATAGACAACTATAAGAGAATCATGATAGCACAGCGTACGATCACTTGGAGTTTTTTGCAAGGGAAGATTGATTTGAATTGTCTATGACATGTTTTCCTTTATTTTTTTTATTTTCTTCTTCTCTTCTTTCTTTTCTTTTTTTTCTCTTTGGCCACTTTTTGCACTTTGTCTTCTCAAAAAGGGGATCTAGAAAAGCTACCAACCTTTATGCATGGATGCATGTCTTTACAATGGGACCCTCTAGAACATCATTAAATTCCTTTATTGAGTGCCTTTATCACAACTCTTACTCCCATTTTTTGTTAAATCTATAAGGATCTTAGTACAACCAAGCTGCATGATAGCACCTACAGATGTCACCAAAGAGAATCCACAAGTCCCCTTAATGTCACACCCTTTCCATTCCCTCTTAGTTCATCACTCTTCACTCTAGGCATAATGAGTATAAGGTTACTTTAATTTTTAATGATAATAAGAATATCATCGTACCTAGAGTAGGACCTCTTATTAATAGAATGGGTGGGTGGATGTTGTGGGCTCACTGTCCAAATAATTAGTCCCTTTTGACTCAATAGCATAGAAAAACACCTCAACCAATTGGTCACATGAGTATTTTATTCACAAATGAGATCACCCTCAAAAAAATAAAATGAAAAATTGAAAGATGAAAAATTAGAAAACGAAAAATTGGAAAACAAAAAATTGTAAAACCAAAGAAAAGGAAAAACATTTACTAATTCTGCTTGTTAGAATGGGGGGTATCCCCCATGAATAAACATTTGATCATGGTGAGAATTAATAAATTGAAAGTTTGGATCCATGCATGTTGGAAATATTGGGGTCTGGTCATATCCAAACCATTGGGTGTCTTTTGGAGTGGTGTTAGGAGTGTTCCCAAATTGGGGTTCACACACTTGATTAAAGTAGGCATAGTGGGGTAGATTATAAGATGTGGTCATGCAATAAGAAGCTAACCCACTATGGCACCCATAACCATAAGATGGTATGCAAGGATCGATATGCCTTCTCACATGTTATATTTATTGGGCTACATGGTTGTTGGAGTGTCGATTGGTGGCCTAGATAAGGTAACAAAAACGTGTTGAGTTTGAAGAGGAAGGTGAATCACCATGTTGGGCTTGTGTTGAGTTAGAGGATGCAATGGGTTCAAAATCATGTTGTCTTTTCCTATGGCCATGCCTAAAGAAATGATACTTTCTATGTTGTGGAGGACTCCTACTACTATTTGATAGTAGCAGTACAAGTAATGTTCGTTGGTTGGTGCTGTGGTGCAAAACCTTCCAGTACTACTGGTAGCGATGTAGAAGGAGGTGAAGAATGAGAATATTGAAAGTAAGGATAAGTGTAAGAAACATGAGGTGGTGATCCTATGGGAGAGGACATGGGTTGATAATATTCAAGAGAATGATAATAATGAGGTGAACTAGAAGATGTTGATCCAATTGGAGAAATAGGGTGTTAAACATAATAAGCACTTGGTTTCGGATGGTACAAAGGGTGTGGCCAATTTGACTGTGGTCTCCCCCATGACTGGGGTTTTGCCACTGCAGTTGAACATGGTACTTCTGTATGAAATCTAGATGTAGTAGCATTCCTCCCTAATGCTCATGCAGATGTGACAAAATTGGACATTGGCCTTTGGGGTGATTGTGCAAGCAAACAGCGCATTAATACTTATGATTTGCAGTTCGGCCCCTATTCTAATTTTCTTCAGCCCTTCTTTCTTATTGTCGAATGGTGTTTTTTCATGTTTCTCATTTTGACATCCTCTATTTGTTCTAGTTGTCAGAGTGATCTTGTGTGGTTTTACCTCTAATAATTTTTGCATATTCTCTGCATTTTTCATTTACCCATTCTATCATCTTATTGATGTTTACCTTGATTTCATCTAGTGATTTTAGTATTAGCAAAGATGGAGATGGTTCCATCTCCTTGAGGTGAGTTGATCTCTCCTCTTCATGATTATGGACCTTTATTACTCTAAGAGTTTGGTTAGGTTGAGATTTTTCAACATTCTCCCATTTGGCTATTTCTCTTTCTTCTTTTGTTACCCACTTAATAAGCTCTTGGAATTGGTGGGTTCATAATTCATATAGTTGACCTAGGGCATACATCCCTAGGGTCTTCCTTGTTTCATTATGGAACCCATCCATGATGTGACACATTAGCCTTTCCTCGAAGAACCCATGTCCTGGGCATTTGTTCAAAAATGAATACCATCTTTCTAAGGCCAAGTCCAAGGGTTCATGTTTCCCTTGTTTCCACTCTAGGGTTTCACATAGGTTTGATATCTTTCATTGAATACTTCTGCCATTGTGGACCAAGAACAAATTGATTTAAGCTTTAAATACTTGTACCATACTTTTTCTTAACAACAACTATCATAGGAAAGAGCTTAAGTATTTTCCATCCATTATCAATTTTTTTCCATGCATAGGCATCATAAAAGGCTTGTAAACGGTGTTGTGGATCTAAATCATAGCCTCTTGAGAACTTGGGAAAGTTCTTTAAATCAAGCCTGGGTAGATGGCTTTCCTTGCAATGCTTGTGGGGTATCTGAACAACCTCTATTATATGCATTAGGATTTTAGTGGCCAGCAGGGGTTCATCGTCACTAAATAAGTCATGGGTTCATGAGTTGGGACAATCTTCTCTATGTCTATGTTCATGTTGGCATTCTTGATTTTGCCTATGGATTTGATTTTTGTTTCTATGCTGACCCCTTGAGGAATAGTCATCCGTGTCACAACCTAACATTGAAAGAGTAAAGGAAGAGAGGGCACTAGAAGACTCATCAAAACTTTTTTAATTTTTCCAATCATCCCCTGATGTACTTGTTGATGTCAACACTCCCATGCTCTCATGGGGCCATGATTATCAAGGTCTCTATCTCTCTCTCTTACTAACCACAGTAAAAATCATGTGAGTAGTGGGCATTTGAACAACCAAGTGGTGGTCATTAATGGCGATAGTTACAGCCATTAGTGGTAGATGTTTTGGAAGTTATAGACATAGTGGACATTTAAATTGCTAGGTGGTTGTCATTAATGATGGCGATTACGATCATTAGTGGCAGATGTTTCGGAAGTTACGGACATAGTGGACATGTAAACCACCAAGTGGTGGTCATTAATGGTGGAAATTACGGTCATTAGTGGTAGAATTTTTGGAAGTTACGAACATAAGTGGGCACTTAATTGGAAAATATGGGCTTTATTACACAAGAAGTGGTGACATTTTCTGTAGCCGTTACATGAAACATAGGCATCATTATGGATGGCCGCAGTGGCTATAAATCCAATGGGGAAGGGCTCTTAGGAGGGATCCTAAAGGGCTCCTTTGTGAGACCAAAAGGACTCTAGATTAGTCCTAAAGGACTCTTTCTATCAGTCTTGAGGAGGGCTTCCTCTCCACTAAGCAGCAATTTCCTCCTTTCTTTTCTTTTTTTTTACAGGTTTCCAGCTGATCTTTGAGAAGGGTCCAAAGCAAGAGCTAGCAGATCAAAATTGGATCCTTGTGGGTCTTCTCAGTGATGGTAGGAGGGTTCTCTCTCTCTTCTTTCTATCTGCAACAATGTAGGTAGCGCAACCCATGCATAGGATTTGAGACATGCAATTTTCTTTGGGCTGGCAGCTTATCTCAGTGGTGTAGATGTGGGTGGACGATCTTCCTCTCTACGATGGTGCATAAAAGGTGGCAAATGATGACAACCTTTAAGGACCACAATTGCTACCCTATGAAAATTGTGGTGGGTAGTCTCTCTTTCTCTCTTTCTCTCTCTCTCCCTCTCTCACAGCGATCACGGTCTTCCTGCCCAGCAGTGGATACCATCAGACCGGCAATGCCAGCAAGACAAGGGAAAATTCATTTTTTGTTACTTATTGTATTAAATATAATTATTTAATTTAAATTCCAAATTTATTTCTAGTTTATTATTTGCAAAAGGCCATGTAACCCTCTCCAATTAAGACTATTTCTAGGTTTTCGTACCCATATGGGAGGCACCCTAGGCAGTAGCCTCCTAAAACGAGTTTTCTTTCCCAATGTTGGTGTGACCAAAATTTATGCATCAACACCTTTTTGGTGCTAGAAGGAGGGATTTTCTCCCACCTTTTGTTTATTAACTTTTCTTGCCACTTTTCTAACCATTGCTATCCCATTTTTTAGAATATCTATTTTCTGTCCCTATTTTGTTTTTATTTCCTAAAAATTTCATTTTCCTTGTTTCAAACTTGTTTTATTTAAAATTTATATTTTCATCCATTGTCTTCAAAAACCATTTTTAAAAATTCTCTGAGCCTTTCATTTCTGATTCTCAAAAATTCATTTCTTGAAAGCTTTCAGGTCTCATCACCCATTTTTCTTTAACTTTCTTCTTTTTAATCCTTGTTTCCTAGTCCCATTTTTGAATTTGTGTTTGGGTAGTCCTTACCTTAGTCCTAGGATAGGTAAGGTGGTTTTATTTAATTATGCAATTTTAAATTTATTTTTCTAAAATCTTGCATGTTACTATTTGCCCTTTTAATTTTATAAGTATCACAATTTTATACATTTATTTTTCTTTTCAAATATATATATATATATATATTTAATATATTTTAGAGTTTTTTTTTCTTTACCAAAAAAATATTATTTCAATATTTTCTTTTCTTTTTACACAATTTTATAGTTCATTCTAAAAATTATATTTTATAGTTCTATTTTATGAGTGAACTCTCCTCTGCTTCTAACCAACCAGTCATTCGTCTCTTTACATTAAGGAAACAATAAGCCTCACATTTTTTAACTTTTGTTCTTAGGAGAACCCAAACTAGGATGGTAGCCAATCAACCCCTAGATCCCTTGGTCAGTAACCCCTTTAATTTTACTAACTACCATGACATCTCGAAGTCACTTTAGAACATAAATTTGTTTTAGGATCCCACAAACCCTACTAGTGATGCCCGCCAACATGTACAATATTTCGAAACCTTACTTGGGATCCACAACATTGTCCAAAATGATGTGGCATGTAGAGTATTTGTGACAACTTTCAGAACCAAATCAACCCAATGGTTTCTAATGCTCCCCAATGCCTCCATTAACTCATGGAAAGAGTTTAAAAATAAGTTTTTGAATTGGTTTGACAAATTCACAAGCCCTGCCATAGCATATAGCAACTTCACTAGCTTAAGAAAGCTACCTGGGGAAAATGTTAGGGATTACAACCTCAAATTCCTTCACCAATTGGCCTATGTGCCAAGCAAGATGCGTCCACAACCCAATGCGATCCTCAACTTTTATCTCTCTACTATTGACCCATTCTTTGCCTATGCCATCAAATCTAATTCAAACATAATAGAAATACAGGGAGCAATCAATAAAGCCATGGAGCTAGAACAAATTACCCTTATGAATAGCATTCAAACCCAGTTTGTGATGATGAGCATTGGCAATCCTATGCAACATAGTCCTCTACCTCTACCAACTTTTCCAATGACCAACATTATGTTCCAAGCTCTCATTCCCCTTCAAATGACTCAACCTACAAATAGCTATTTTCAAGGTCCCACATCTTCTCCATTCCTACCATCTAACACTAGTTTGAATGAGGATCAATTGAAGGCTTTAATTCAGTCCATCATAAACCCAAACAAGATATCTAATTCTATTGAACCTATAACTCAAGCTCAAGATCAAATGACCTAGATATTAACTTCACTTCAAAAACTTTCCAATGAAGTAGTTGAATTAAAGAGAAATAATAACAAGGGTCCTATACAACTAGAAAAGGCAAGTTCATTAGCTAGTGATAATTGTTGTCGCCTCCATAACACAAGACAACATTCTGAGAAGACTTGTCCCCAATTTTTAGCATTATATGGCGACAACACCCAAGGTCAAAAAAATGGAAAACCTCCTATTATGGTCTTTAATGTACCTCGTGAAACAGAAAATGAAACGGTTTTCTCATTGGAGCAATTTATGGTAAAGAACCCCAACCCACATAATGCTTACTGACATTATGAACAACCCATAACAACAAACTAGGAATGACCCTTACACTCCTCCAAACAAAAGAGATCCCAGTCAAAGTACCACAAATACTCAAACTAGGTCATCCCAAACAAACGCTCCACAATGATCAAACCCACCTTCTATACTTAGAAGAACTCCACCTCAACAAGAGGCTAAAGATGAACACAAGACTTACAATCTAGTTGAGGATTTGAAGAAAATTAAATCTAGCATCTTAATGTATGACATTTTACAATTTAACAAAATGAAAGAGGTGGTTCAAGAGATAGTTCATAGACTAGAAACCAATAAAGGAAAATCCCCAACCCCCGAAAGGCAAGTTCACTTCACAGAAAGTCCTAACACATTATCAGTACAAAATGTAAACAGTTCCATGATGAGCAAGAAAGAGAAACCTCTTTTCCTAACAACTCTAATCATTTTAGGAAAGAATGTTCACAATTTTTTGATGGATTCTAGAGCAACTATTAATGTCATGACACTTGAGGTATGTAAGGCTTTAGGAGCATAAATGATACCACAAACGAAAAATGTGATTCAACTTGATGGTTCCAACGTACCTATAGTAGGGTCATTAAAAGGAGTAAAAGTGCAACTTAAACAATACCCTACGTTAACATGTTACATAGATATCCTAATAGTTAACATGTTACCTACCTATGGTGTGCTCCTATCTAGGACATTTGGAGCCAAGTTTGGGGGCTTCTTTAGGTCAGATTTCTCAAAGCTATTAATCCCTATCAAAGGAAAATCTTAATACATGACTATACCTCAAGAACCCTTCTACAAACAAGGAGTAAAATCCTTGGATCAACAAAATCAATCTTTGGAAGATCAAAATACTAATCTTTATGTTGGGGTTATTGAGGTTGAGTACAATGAACATGCTGTAAATGACTATGTGAGTGGAACTACAAAAATAAATCTTGTCTATCATACAAGTTCCACCCAATCCTATTAAAGTTCTAGAGAAGGTGAAGAAAGCTATGGAGATACCTTACCTTATCAACAACATGATGGATTTTGTCTAAGTGATCCACCACTTTTAGGGGAAGATAAAGATGTAAGTAAAACCCTACCTCTTAAAACATTTGAAGGCATGTTAACTTTTAACTACACATCCATGGAACATTCTACTAGAAAGGCTATATTCATTGATTCACCAACACCTAGACCTATCATTGAAACTTATATCAAAGAAAAAATTTATAGAAAACAAACAAGAAAGTTAAGATTAGGTTTTGATTTTTGTAATCTTAAGCATCGAGAAATTGTTAAACAATGTCTTGATAAAAGTACATTGGTGAAGTCTTTAAGATAGGAGACCTAGTCTCAAAAAAAGGTAGAACATGTGACAAAGCAAATCTTCAAGGTAAGTTCTCTCCTATTTGGTTAGGCCCATTTGGAGTTAAAGACTTCATTGGCCCTAATTTGTACAAGGTTACTAATGTGTAAGGACATAAGTTATCTAGAAATTTTAATGCATTCCATCCAAAGCATTTCTACTCAGGTGCCCCACGTGGACACCTAGTAGATTCTTAGTTGCATGATTTCTTCCTCTTCATCATGCATTTCATTTGCGTATAGTTGCAATTTGCATATTTTCTTTGCATTTCCATCATTTCTTTCTTAGCATATTGTTTTCATTTTTGCTTTTCATGTGATTTTAATAATCATTATGGTCTTTTGAGTTACTAGGTGTTGGGTCATCAAAACACCATTCAGAAATAATGTGAGTATAATCCTTTATATATTATTTCCTAGTACTATTACATAAAATCTCTTTTATACTATATATTTCAATAATGCTTTGATTCTTCCCAATCTTTTTAAGGTTTTAGTTTCTCTAGTTATGTTGGCATATGGAGCATGAAATTTGTGCTAACTTATCATGTAATCATCATGATCATGTGAGTGTAGGATAGGTGATGTTGGAGAATAGTTAGCCATAATCACTAGGTGACATTGGAAAACCCCATTTTCCCTCTCATAATCCCTAGCCCTTAAGTGTGATGATCCATGGTTACCCTATGAACAATGGGGTGAAGTGTGTTCATCTCTACTTGAGAATCCTTAGCCACCTAGGAGACCTACTATGATGCTATCAAATCACAATTAAAGGCACATACACAAGGGTTGAACTACACCATGGGCAATGTTTCGAAAGGACCATGTTCATTGGAAATGCAACTAATTGGCCAAACTTGTGTTGGAATTCCTACCTTAAGAATGAAGTACACCATGGACAAAGTTTCCTCAAAAAAAAATGAGGACTATGTTCATTGGCAGTGTAATAAGTTCTTGAGTGTGATGGGGTCAGGTAGCAATCCTTACCCTAGACTTCATTCTCCATTTTTCAAAAATAATAATAATAAAGGCAAATAATCCCTTTTCATCCATTTTTTTCAATGTCAAAAAAAAAAGTTCCAAGGAAAAATCCGAAAGTTGTGGCTAGCCACAATCTAACATGAGCCAATCCTCCTCATTAAGTTTAGTATGGGTCTTGTGCTCAAAGTAGTCTACATGCTGTTGACTTTTACTTTGTGAAAGGATTCGAAATGCAATCTTAATTATATTTAATTATTATATCTATATATATAGTTAAAATGATAAAATTATATATTTAGAGTTTAATTAAATAAGATGGTGTGGTTTGGGTGCCCTGTGTTTAGTTCTTTTTTGATTATATGGTTATTTTAATCATGTTTAGATCAATGTGGTTTACTTTTAAGTTTTCATTTGCTTATTTTGTGATGTTTGTGATTTCCTACATATTGCATCATGTTAAAATTTATGTGGTCTTGTTCCTTGCACTTGCATGCAATTAAAAGTTTGGGGGCTAAGTGTTGATGTCAACACTCCCATGCTCTCATGGGGCCATGATTATCAACATCTCTATCTCTCTCTCTTAATAACCACAATAAAAATCATGTGAGTAGTGGGCATTTGAACTGTTAAGTGATGGTCATTAATGGTAGCAGTTACGGTCATTAGTGGTAGACATTTTGTAAGTTACACACATAGTGGCCATTTAAATTGCCAAGTGGTGGTCATTAATGGCGATGGTTACGATCATTAGTGGCAGATGTTTCGAAAGTTACGGACATAGTGGACATTTAAACCGCCAAGTGGTGGTCATTAATGGTGGCAATTACGGTCATTAGTGGTAGACGTTTTGAAAGTTATGAACATAAGTGGGCACTTAATTGGAAAATGTGGGCTTTATTACACAAGAAGTGGTTTTTGTAGCCGTTACATGAAACGTAGGCATCATTATGGATGGCCGCAGTGGCTATAAATCTAAAGGGGAAGGGCTCTCAGGAGGGATCCTAAAGGGCTCCTTTTTTAGTCCAAAAGGGCTCTGGAACAGTCCTAAAGGTTTCTTTCTATCAATCTTGAGGAGGGATTCCTCTCCACTAAGCAGCAATTTCCTTCTTTCTTTTCTTTTTTTCACAGGTTTTCAGTTGATCTTCGAGAAGGGTCCAAAGTAAGACCCAGCAGCTCAAAATTGAATCCTTATGGGTCTTCTCGGTGATGGCAAGAGGGTTCTCTCTCTCTTCTTTCTATCTACAACAATGTAGGCAGTGTAGCCCATGCACAGGATGTGAGACATGCAATTTTATTTAGGCTAGAAGCTTGTCTTGGTGGTGCAGACATGGGTGGACGATCTTCCTCTCTATAGCAGTGCATAAAAGGTGGTAGAAGACAGTAGGCTTTGAGGACCACAATTGCTACCCTGTGTGAACTGCGGTGGGCAGTCTCTCTTTCTCTCTTTCTCTCTCTCTTCCTCTTTCGTGATGATCACGGTCTTCTTGCCCAGCAGTGGATATCATTGGCAATCACAAACCAGTAGTGCCAGCGAGACTAGGGAAAATTCATTTTTTTAGTTATTTATTGTATTGAAGATAATTATTTAATTTAAATTCCAAATTTCTTTCTAGTTTATTATTTGCAAAAGGCCACGTAGGCCTCTCCAGTGAAGACTATTCCTGGGTTTTCATACCCATATGGGAGGCACCGTAGGCAATAGTCTCCTAAAACGAGTTTTCTTTTCCAGTGTTGGTGTAACCAAAATTTATGCATCAATAGTACTCTTGCTAACTATTGAGAAGGTCTGAGGCCTTATGGGCCCCCTTGTTCTAGGAGATGTCACATCGTCACTAGAGGTATCTAAGTTGGATGATAAGAGTTCTTGAGTATCATTGGGATGTCCATAAACATATGAAATACTTGCATAAGATTGAGTACTCCAAACTTCTTCTTCGTCATAAATTGCGTTGGTTCTCTAATGAATTTCCTTGCTAGATGTTGCGTTATCATTATCCTGTGAGAGAGACATTGTTGTGAATTGTGTGTAACTCAATTCAATTTAATTGAATTTCTTTTGCCTAAAAGATATATCATTAATAGCTTGTTACAACAATCTTATATGATATAACTGATCTAGATAACTAGCACCATCCTTGGCAACAGTGTCAATGATGAGCAGCGAGGTACCCCTACACTCAACCATATGAATACAAGCATGTACATGCAATCCGGTTGAACTTCGTGGATAGACTAGTTGTGGCATCTAGATAGTTATACGTTGATTGCAGTTGGTTGTCTTACCACCTGGACTAGTATTTTCTTTGTCACATATGGTTTAGTCCAAAGTGAGGTGTATGACATGATTTCTACTACTATGCTACTCCTAAAGACAATGAGAAATAGCTTGAGTAAACTAATAAGCAATAGGAAGCAAAATCTAAGCTAGCCTAAGTGCAATGAGCATCCGTCCTTGATCATTTGTATGCATCTTGGACTTCATTTCCTACTTCTAGGATTACCATGTAATTACACTTAAACGTTTGTGATTAAGACGTACTCATTCCGTGTTAACAACAAAAATAGTAAATGACAATAAAAGAAATATTAAATAAGAAAACAAAAATAAATAATTAACAATTAAACAATTAAAAACTAAGTGAATGTTGCAATGATACAGTAATCTCAATCTTTATTACCGATTGTGTGTGTGTCTAAGTACATCACACTCGAACAAAGGTTCCGTACAATTACAAGCATCACACTGCAGGCATGCACTTTGGAAAAAGAACTGAAAACTAACTAAAAATTGACAAAGAGACATGACCCTAAAGACTTACTGAAAGACTCTCATCTCGTGCGCCGAGTGCTATATTTATAGGCTAACATAGAAATCACAACTCAAGCTGCGATATCATGTACCCAAGATCGGGCGGACAAACGACAATTCTTCAATTTAATAGTGTGGCTACCAACACATTTGATTGCATTAATAGACAGAAGATTTAAGAATTTTAAGATATTGGTAACTTTACATCATCACACAACCAAACAAAGCACCTTCATGTTCATGTGCATGTGCTATGATAAAGGCTGCATAAAGGTGATATGATAATGTTAACGTCACCGTTCAAGTAGTAGAGTTTGGCTGTTCCATCACATTACGTGACCTGTCGGTTGACGTTTTCTTGACCATATACCACATTACGGCTAGAACGGCCCGTGTGAAGTGTGAACGGACCATTGTCTGGAAATGAAAACGGAGGCGGAAGAGCATCACGACACCCCACGGACCATTGTCTGGAAATGAAAACGAAGACGGAAGAGCATCACGACACCCCACCACACGACATCCATATGGAAGGATATAAATTGAGGCAAAGACAAAGAAGACCACGTATGATTGACATGACACATACGAGTGTGCAGTAAGAACCCTTTTCCGATGGCTTTACACAGACCTATCCATCAAATTCAGTGGAAGCGTGGAATTGAAAATTTCTGATTAGGCGTTCTGATTAGGCCTTCCCTTGCATCTCTACTCCTTACCCTAAAATCACGTCATTTCAGGAGGAATTAGCTATATTGTAGAAAACATTCTGGTTCGCTTGTCAGTGCTCATCGCGCATCCAGAGGCTGCTGAAACGCAATGTGAACGGTTGAAAAATATTTAAAAATTTGTCGTGACATCTATCTTCATCTTCATCTGATATTGCCAGGACATGCTGTGATTGTGTGAAGATACCACGATTGCTGCCTGGACATATACAAAATACCACGGTTGTATTTTGTATATGTAGTATTTCGGTCTCTGTCATGTATTTTAGGGTTAATTTCAGTGTTTCTATTCATTGTTTCTGTCTGCGTAATTGCCATCTCGGTCCATGTTCTCTGGGTGGAGATTGAAGTATTCAGGTCATCCTAGATGAACCAGTGAAGATCAAGGATGGAAAGCTTATTGAATAACATTTTATATATGAAAGAGAAACTGTTGCTTTATATTTCCCATGTTGTAAGCCTTTGCTAAACCTTATGATGAGGCTGACTCCTATGAAAAATGATCCTTGTACAACTAGACTCTTTTATAGACAACTTTTCTTATTTCATTGCAAGTAGTCTTTGCCCTATAAAATGAGACTTCTAAAATCTCTATGGCTTATTTTACTGGGTTGTCAAATCTATATTTTTAGAGGCTATGACATGTTCTTAGTAGTGGTATTCTAAAAACTCAAGGATATGCTTTCCTAGGTAATAGTTGTACATGTTGATGTGGTGTGGTGTAATCTCCTTTGAGGGTTGCATGTTTTAGCAACTATCCCTTCCAAGTTTAAGTAGTGATAAATCTTGGTAGAGTTTTAATTTGTTCTTACACCGAAATAACAGTGACAACATGTTCGTTCCTCATGTCCATTATTTTGATGAGCATAGTATAGCAATAGAATTTGTTGTCGGTTACCTAGTTAACCTTAATTCAAATATATGCCTTGAGTTTTAATACTATACTTCTTCTTCGTTGAATGATTGTAGGCATGCGACTATGGTTCATCCTTGCACAAATTTTGCTAAAAGTCATTCAACATGTTGGCCTTTCTTGGTAGTCACTCTTGATATTCTCTATGTGAGAAGCAATTTATTCTCCTCTATAAAGTTCCTTGTGACGTGTGAACACGTGGTCTTGAGTTCTAAGGATGTGACGTGTGAACACGTGGTCTTGAGTTCTAAGGATCTCTCTGGCCATGTCCGCCGCAGACCATACCATACCACGATGGTGGTTTGCCTGCCCAGCTGCAGCGCCATCAGCGCTGGTATTTGGCCGACAGCACCACCAGCGACTCGTTGGGCTTCTTCCCTGACTGCAGCAGGTTGCCTACCAGCGGCCACCTCGGCGGCCCTGGCGGCAGCAGATTTTGGTTCTTATGCTTTTTCTTTGCTGTCGCCAGAAGATAGTACCACAGCGCTGCCATTGCCATGGCCACCAAGTACCATGCTTTTTCTTTGCTGTCGCCAGAAGATAGTACCACAGCGCTGCCATTGCCATGGCCACCAAGTACCATGTCCATAGTGCCGTGGCTTCTTCCTGTGTGGCCGCCATGAGATTGGATTGGAGAATTTGCAAGCTTAACCCTTGAACCTCCTGCTTTAATATATCACCTGCGGTACGTCCAAGAGTATAAATAATTAAATATCTTCTTGCTCAGCAAATACAAGGCTTAGCAGCTCAGCATTTGACGGCTAAATGGCAAATTCAAAGTATTTGACTTCGAATCGTAAATACCTACTGTTTAAGGCCGATTATACCCAAGATGTTGATTGATAATGGCTAATGAGCGAGGACTGCTCCAAGCCAGCAAACGTCACTTTCCGTGCCTAATACCAACTGGTCTGAAAATGACAAGGACACTATTAAAATGGCTGCTAACCTATTTTTATGTAAAGTCAATAAAACCAACTGGTCTGAAAAATGACCAAGGACACTATTAAAATTGCTGCTAACCTATTTCTATGTAAAGTCAATAAATGAATCAATCTTGGGCAACACAGTAAAGGAGCCGGAGACATATGTTGGCATTTTCGAAATCATTGGTCGAGCAGGAAGTTGGGTTGCGCTTGAAGACTTAGAATCCTTATTACATTTGTATGACTGCCTTTTAAGCGTCTAGATTTACGATGCTCAATTCCTACTCTAGCCAGAGTTTACCAGGTAAAGTTGGAGAGCTAGTCACGCTATGCATAATTGCTGACGGTAACACGTCAAAAATTAAAGGGTCGGGATATGAGAGGCTCCGTTTAAAACATCACTAACCAATTTTTGTGGGTGAAATTCAACCGATGCGTTCAAAGAGGCAGCACAACGCTAAATATTACTTGGATTCAATGATGCGTGAAATGGGAGTGGGTATTGCGTCTGTGCCGCTAAACACTTATTTTAGAATCATCACACGGTTCCTCCTGTGCTATGGTATTCCTGTACTAAGTTAATACCATAGTAGTTGTTTGCAACTTTGTTAAGTAAAATCGCTTGGTTTATTTTCGGGCACGTGCTTACACCGGATGGAGTAAAGGATTACTCAAGGGAAGGACAGGTTGCGTCGGATAGCAAGCTCCTCCCGTACTTAAGTCACAGCAATATCATGGGATGGTATAAAAGAAAGTTTATAATAATGAGGTGTTAACTTAGTGGTAAGGGTCTTAGGATACATCTAGAAGGTATAAAAGAAAGTTTATATCAATTAAGTGTTAGCTTAATGATGAGAGTCGTAGGGGTCTTAGTGAACATAAGTAAAATTTCAGTTGCAATTTCTTAACAACGTATCATTACAAAATAACAAGATATTAAAAATAACTTTATATTTTTTACATTAGATAAAATATCATTCATAATATCACAACAATGAAACTGCTACAATATTGTTGAACTTGTAATTACTAGGGTGCCCTGGCCTACATATGGATAAACATCATTAACCATATTTAAGTGTCTCTAGTGCTACTCATACTTGCTAGCAATCACTTGTTTAAATAATATAAAATCATTTTTCATTGTAATGAGATAGGTAAAATAGTGGTATCCATAGGTTGGAGGTTTTTACCTATTTTGCTTTTTTTTTTTTTTTTACATTTTTACATTTTTCATCCTACTCCACCTAACAAACTTTTACATAACATAATAAGACAACTAAACCACGTTGTACCTCCTTTTACATGTATAGTGTAAATAATATCTTTTTTTTTTCTTCTTGCATTTTTTTCATTCTACACTGATTAACAAACTTCTACATAGCATAGTAAGACAACTAAACAATCCTTTTATATATATAGTATAAACAATTTTTGAATTAACAAACTTCTACATAGCATAATAAGAGAAGAAGCATACATAAAACAAGATATATATATAGTTTTGTAAGTAGTAGCAACAATTTAGTCTAGATGTTTGCATTGCTATGGTACTATTTTAAAAAAATCTTACAGATTTTGTACTAATTAAATGCTAAAAATAACTTATTTGAAAAATCCATTTGCATTCTTGTATAGAACAAGGAAAACTTGGATTTACTAATGTTAAGGCACAAATAATAAGCAACTATTTAAATAAAAAGATAAACATATACAATGTAAAAATTAATTTTAGATATCTTTTCTTTATTTTGATTGATGAGTATATAAGCATGTCCTAATAGTCCTAGTATTATTCAATAAATGCTTTGTATCATAATAATTTTTTAAATGAAATTATAAAATTTTATTATTGAATACTTATTTAATGTTTATTATGTTTTATAAAGCATTAATCATTAGAAACTCTTCTAAATATGGAGATCCCTAAAAAATTTTTTGCTTACACCTTAAAATTTATAGTAAGATAGCATGAATGTTTCTAGGCAAACCATGTACATTTAAATTCAGCAATTTCATGCTTAAATGTTTATGCTATAATATTTTATTTTATTTTTTTCAAAATGTCTCTTCAAAGGAACAAGAGTTCCTAATGCAATTTACAATTTAATGTTTGTGCTATGTGCTATTATTAAGGAAAGTTTTTAATTTGAACAATTATAGTAACAAAGGACCATTTTTCTATTAAAACCTTCCATGAACTCCTTTTTAATTCAATGAAAATCTAATAAAATATATATTTCATCAAAAAATTACCTTAAATTTGTAATATTATGTCATTATATTTGAACCTAGAATAAGAAAATAGTACACAAATAAAATGAAAGTGGGAGATTTTGCACAACTTAAAATGGAGGTGGATTAGTTTTCCTAGCAAGAAATTATATAATCAATTATTCCTTGAACTAAAAATCTATTATTGCAATTTAACTTCTTTGAATTCTTAAGTTATTGTACCAACTTATACATGATTTTTAAAGCAAAATGGAATAATCCAATAATTTTTCTAAGACTATGGGAAAATTTGGAAGTAATTTAAAATATCAATATAGAATAATTAAATAGGTCCTTTCTCAATTCAAAGACTAGGATTTGAGCTTGGGTATAGCCACTCTAAGAGGTTATGCTTTCTCTCATCTACTGACCCTCCTAAGACCTTGCTTAGTAGGATGAACATTGTGGCTCCAAGTGTTGATCCTTTTTAATATAGAATAATAAAATAAAAAAGAATATTTAGTTTCAAATACAATATACTTAAAGTTGTGATATTTGTGGAACTCTCATTATTCATGACAATGAAAAGATGATTTGATAAGGTTATTTCATTATGGAATTCCTAAATGTTTTGTATAGTTACTGATGAGTGGTGAGAGTTTCCTATGCCCAAACATATAGATCACAAGTGTTCACACATAATCTAGTTGAATTCCATGGATGGGACTAATATGGTATCTAAATCATTAAGCATTGATTGCAAGTCAATGTCCTTCCACTTAGGCTAGTGGTAGCTTTATCACATACAGTTTAGTCCAAAGTGAGGTATACAATTATCATGTTATTGAAACCTTAAACTAAACTAATCAATAACATAGAAATTAATGGTTTAATCTAATTAACAATTAAATTAAATCATAAACTAACTTAAGGACGACAAGTGTCCATTCCGAACTTGTTGTACATGTTTAGAATTTACGTACCCACTGTAGAGATTATCAAGCGTTATGCTATTGTTCAAACCAAATGATAAAATATTAATAAGACAAGTTGCTTTGACACATGCCCATTAATGCAACCCTATCAATGTATCATATGATGCATTGACATAGGTACATCAATGTTGATTGATGAGTGACGAGGTACCCCTACACCAAACCATATGAATCACTAAGGCGTTTACGTGCAATTTGGTTGAATTTTGTGGACCTATAGTTATCTAGTGCACTAGCTCTTCTAGGAAGTGAAATGGACATTGAGAACATTCGTTGTCTTCCCAACTACACTTGTGAAGCTCAAGGGTATGGTTTAAGTGTAATTGAGGTACATGATTTTTCTTATTTTATGTTTTATAATTTTGATCGCCTACAACAAGAATGAAAGGTAGAGTAATTTAAGATCTAATTCACCTACTACCTAGCTAGCCTAACACAAGTAACCACCCCACTTTCTTGGACACATCCTGAACACATAGAGTGCTATTGGGCTACCAAACATTAAGCGTTGCTGGGTTACCAAGTACTATATGTATGCTTGAAGTGGTCATGCTTGTGTTCATTAACAACCAAATATTAATTACTTAATTAAAATGTAGTAAAGTAAAGTGCATGAGAGTAAAATGCATTAAAAGAAACATTAATCTATTCTCAATGCTGCAATGATTGTCTAAGAGTTCATATTTATTTCTGTCACACTGCTACGCTCAAGTACATCAGTGTTTGAACAAAGAACCATATATAGTTAGACTCCTTTTGCAACTACTTAGAAAATATTCTAACTCTAGAGAGAATAAACTACAAGAGTTTCGCTACTCTAACTAAAAACTATCAAAAATTCATGCCAAATCAAGAGCTCAAGCACTATATTTATAGGCCAGTGTATACCCCTCAACGTCAGATACCTGATGTCACATTTGGGCTTCGATGTAAGATACCCAACATCAAAGTAGATGAAAAAATGTGTTTTATAATACCCCCATGATTGAATGAAAACTCGTTCTCGAGTGAAAAAGAGGAGAAACAAGTTCTTACAAAATATTTGGAAGGTATGGGATTATTGACTGACATACAAACTGACTTAGATAGAATAGATAGACTTTGAGTGCCCAACTGTACAGAGGTACAAATTTTTACAAAATTAGGTGTTCATGATAAGAGAAGGGAACACCTTGGATAACACTAACATCCAACACCTCTTGGTAGCTTAAGAGCGAGGGAGAAGATCCAATGATCATGAATGATCCTTGTCGTGTGGTATTGCTACATCATCTTTGGTTAGGATAGTCCCAATTCCAGTCCATGATTTCCACTATAAAAGAATCATGAATTAGTATGCAATGTATAACACATAATTGTTAAATGCCTTGTCTCATTGGTGGTTATACTTAGCTAGGCTGTGATTATGGTAGATTGATTCCTTGAGTAGTGTTAGCAGGAAGGCTAACAAATAGAGTAAAAGAGATAAGCAGTCCATTAAATTTGAAAAAAGTTTAACACAAGGAAAATATTTAAAGAGTTTGTAAAAATTCACAATAATAAAAAGGAAATATCACTAAAAACTGCTGTGAAGATGTGCAAAATTGGAAGTCATTGACGGGGTACACAAAAATAATTTGATTGTAAGAGTGTCAAAGGTTAAAGAACTTAACTAACCCAACCAAAAGATATGCAAGTGGATCCTCCCCAAAGTAGGCACAGGTCTTTTATGCCTTTGCATAACTTCAAACCAAAGAGTCTGTGGGCTCCGTGGATGACTAATGGTTATAGAAGGTTAAGTGCAAAAACTTGGAAGAAACTAACTAAGAATTATGACACATCAAACTAGGACATCGAACAAGAACATGAAACTGGTAGTGAGGTGAGACATGGAAAGCATAAATGGATGAGAGAGAGCAAAATGAAGTCCCTGATTAAGGTCACATGAAGTCCCTTGTGGATTTTGTGGTTAAATAACTTGATAGGATCCATCCTTAGTCTAGACCCAAAACCAACCACGTTTAGTAACTTTGCATCGTCATTCTAAGACCAATCCATCCCTTGAGACATAAGAGTGCTCCCATAGAACAACCATCGTTCCTTATTAGAGAAGAAAAGAGAAGTAGAAAGTGAGGAAGGGCCTTAGTTAGAGGGGACTAGTCCCATAACCAATGCTTGTAGCCCATTTATTTCGTCTAAGGGATGTGCTTTGAATTTCCATCATTTTGATTTGAAATGGAAACCACACCATGTAAAGATGTATGTATTTATTTTATCTAAGGGGTGTGCTTTGAATTCCCATCAATTTTTTTCTTTTTCTTTTTAATCAGAACCACACCATATAAAGACTTATTCAACTTCTTTTTATTAGTCAACATGGAACGATAAGAAATTCTTGAAAAAACACATGCATCCAGGCAAACAGAAAGGCATGAAGAATATCAAATCCCCTTAAAGCCACATCCTATTCAAACCTTTGAATTCTTTCCAATTCCAGAAACTACCAAAGTCACAAATTTATGGAAGTTTCATTAATGAAAACGGAACTGCATGTTTCCAAAACAAGGAAAACCATAGAGTTTGTGGATGGGTGGATGTTGTGGACTCACTACCTGTTGCATGAAAAAGAAACCATGTCCTAATCATCTATAATGGAATTCAAAGCTAGAATCTAGACACCAACAATCAAATAAAAAAATAGTACATACCACCATCAAGTAACACATTACCACTGTACTTGGCACTTATTAACAAAAAGTTAGAAAATCACACCAAAATAAAATAAAAGAAAATATAAAAGAAAGTATAAATTATTCAAGAAATAGCAAATGTAGTAATGATGGTGTAAAACAAAAATTAGAAAAGATTAATAACATGAAAACAAGAAGATGTAAAATAAAAAATTTGGAAAACAAAAAAAATAAAAAACTGAGGAGCTTCTTATATGGTTAGCATGGATGGCCATCTCCCCCACGACTAAGTTGAAAGGAGGAGATTCAAAATATTGAGCATGGTTGTCCATCTAATGAGGCTCTTGTTGTATTAGTTGGCTTATTCTCATGGAAAGGTTTAATTTTTTGGATGTTGGCCAGCTATTTCTTATTTGGGCTCTTAGGTTTGTAGATTATCATGGCCCTAGAAGGAAAAGTTTCATAAATGATGTAAGGCCCTTCCCACAATGTTTGGAACTTAGTTTGTTGAGGTATGTGTGTGGGGTTCTATTAGAGAACCTCATCTCCTCATTGAAATTTAATTTTTCTAATTTTAAGGTCATGAAACTTTTTTTTGTAGGCCTTGTGTAACTCGTTAGATGATAGGACTACCAATTAATTTTCATCTAGTAGGTTGAGATTTGTTAATCTTTTTTTTTTGGACTAGACTCAAGTCAAGGTTGAGGTCATAGGCTATTGAGAGTGTATGAATCTTGTACTAAATAGGAAGTGTTGGTAATTTCCCATACACAAGCTCATAGGGAGAATATCCTATAGGAAGTTTCCATGTTGAGTGGTAGGCCCAAAGGAAATCATTGAGTTTTTTGCTCCAATCTTTTCTATATTTGCTAAAAGTTCTTATCAGAATCCTTGTGATTTCCCCATTGGTAACCTTAGCTTGGCCATTATCTTGGAGGTGGTAGGTGTTGTCAGTTTATGTTCAAACCCCAAGCGTTACACGAGCCTCTAAAAAGTAGTTCCTGTAAAGTGAGTTCCATTATCAAAAATTAATGCACATGGTACACCAAACCTATTTAAAACATTTTGTTGTACAAGCTAAGAAGCATTAGAAGATGTACAGTTGATGATGACTACTACTTCTACCCATTTTGTACAATAGTCAATAGTGATTATGATGTACGCCTTTTCATTTGACATGGATGTGATGGAACCCATGAAGTCAATGCCCCAAATGTTGAAGGATTCTAATGGTTGAATACATTGTTGAGGTCCCTCCATTCAAGCAGTTATTCCACCATCACATTGGCATCATTCACAAGAGTGGATGTAATGGTAAAAATCCCTTAAGATTGTTGGCCAATAGTACCTTGCCATCAGGATTTTAATGGCTGTGCACCTCCTAGCCTAGTGTCCTCCACAAGGAACTTCATGAGAATCTTGGAGAATGCATATTTGATCAGCATCAAGGATACACCAATGAACCAAGTTATCAACGCACATCTTGTAGAGTTTTCCATTGATCTTCATGAAGTGTTTTACCTAGTGAAGAAAATGCTATTTTTTCCAATGGTCCAACCCTTGTGGCATCTCTTGAGTGAGAAGATAGGTGAGAATGCCATCATACTAATTAGGCTCATTAGGCAATTGTTTAGTTATAGCCCTAGCAAAGAGAAGTTCATCAAGAAACATATCAGATAATGGATTTTTTTCCTCTTTGTCATCCCATCGCAACTGAGATAAGTGATCATTGACCACATTCTTAGTGCCCTTTCGATCTACCATCGTAAGATCAAATTCCTACAAGATCACTAGCCACCATATCACATGGGGCCTCATTGTTGGCATGTTCATAAAGAAGTGGATGGCACTATGGTCCGTGTGCAGAAACACCTTGTATCCAAGCACATAATGCCTAAACTTCTATAGAACAAACACCACAGTCATCAATTCCTTTTCTATGATGGTGCAGTTTCATTGTGCACCCATAATGTTTCGACTAGCACAGTGGATGAAGTATGACGTTTCTTGTCATCTAACTACATAAGCACATCTCCCAAGGCATAATTTGATGCATTCATCATGATATCAAATGGTTTGAACTAGTTAAGTGCTTGTAGGATTAGATTTTCTACAAGTTTCTCTTTTAGCTGTTGAAATGCTTTTTCACATTTTATGGCCCAAATAAATGGAGCATCTTTCTTTGTTAGCTCTACCAACAATTATGTTATCTTAGAGAAATTCTTCATAAATCACTGGTAGTATCCAATATGTCCAAAGAATGATCAAACATCTTTAACAGTTTCTGGTTGTTGAGTTATTCGTTAGATGATCCTTATTTTCTGAGGATCTACCTCAATTCCTACTTGTGATATCCTGTGCCTTAATAGAATGCCCTCTTAGACCATTAGATGGATCTTTTGATAATTGAGCCATAAGTTGGTTTCAACACATCATTTTAGCACTTGCTCAAGGTGGTCCAAGGCTTTCTCAAATGTATCTCCATAAGTGGAGAAGTCATCCATGAAGACTTCCACACCACCTTTGATTTTCCTTAGAACCAAGTGTTGGAATGTAGCAGGAGCATTGCACAAATCAAAAGGCATCTTATGATATTTAAAAGTCCCTAAGGGACTCATGAATGTTGTTTTAGATTGGTCTTGTGGTGCAATTTGAGTTTGGTTATAGCCACTATAACCATCTAGGAAACTATAGTAGCAATGCCTAGATATTGTGTCTAGCACTTGATTAACAAATGGAAATGGAAAATGATCCTTGAATGTTGTCATATTTAGCAATCAAAAATCGATAAAGACCCACCACTTACCTCCTTTCTTTAGCACAATCACAAGTCAACTAACCCACTCACTATCTACAATGGGATAAATGATCCCTACCTTGAGGAGTTGTTCAATTTCCTCCTTGTTGATCGGCTTCAATTTGGGATTTAATTACCTTTGTGGCTATCTCTTTGGCTTCATAGCCAGATCAGTGTAGCTGCAATGCTGGCATATCCTAGGATGAATCCCTATGAGTTTAGGATATGACATGGTAAAAGCTGCTGACCATTTTATAACTACATTTAATAGCATCTTTTTCTACTCTAGAGCAAGATTTGCATTGACTATGACTGGGTTTCCATTTTTTAAGAACACATATTCCATGTTGGTTGATAGCGTTTTTAGTTCAAGGGGGCTCTTGTTTGAAACTTTCAAGAATTTCCAACTCTTCCCAATAGGTATCATCATTTGTATCATTAGAGAGTTGGTGATGAACTTGCTTTGGTTTATTCATGCCTATGACATATGCACATGTCAAGCTCTCAGTCAGTTTCATGCAAAGTGTGCTACTCTTAGAATTAGCAATTAGCCACTAGGTGCCCTCCTATTTTGTGGTTGTTGCATATAAACATCTTTGAATTTTTGCTTATGGTGCACACTACTTGCATGTAGAGATAGATTCTTGTTTCACTACCCAAAGTTTTTGCACATAATTTCACCCTATATCACTATACGTGATGCATGGAACTCACTTCTTCTTGATCTTTCCGAATGCATTTTCTTTGGATATTTGCAAGGAAAGATCTCTAATGCCCACTTTGGCATCAACAATGCTAAGTCATATCCTTCTCATGATGATTGGAAAGTTCCCTTTGCAATTCTACACTTTAAACACTAGGAAATTAGTAGGGTAAGACCACCCATAGATAGTGGTCACAATGTTTTCTACCAATCCTAATGGAATAATGATGGACTAGTCTTCCAATTCTAACCTGATATTGCTCTTCTTTAAAGGAGGCAGGTTTCATGTAGTATACATCTCATGAGAAATTAGGTTGACACTAGAACTTGAGTCAAGAAGAGCTTTCCACAGTTCATTCCTAGTAATCTACAAATAAATTAAAGGACTTACAAGATCTGCTAACTTCCTAGAAAGATTTCCAGCATGGATCCAATCAGATACATTGTGAGTTAGTATTACAGTATGAATCCTAGGCTGATTTTTGTTTGAAGGGGACTTGAAGGAGTTTGATACAAAGGACGATGGAGGGATAGGGTTGTTAACTGCAAGTGTATTTGAGGGCTTGGGTGGACTACATGGTTAGAAGAAAGGTTTTTTTCTTGGATTGAGTATCTAACCTGCTCAATTAATTAACTAGTTGTAAGTTAACAGCTCTAGTAGCATTGTGTTGTTGCAGTTGAGAAGGTAGTTCAACCTACATAAATGGAGCAGGTGGCAGCTATGCAGGTGGAGGAGGAACATGTGTAGGGATAGGAAGGGAATAAGGGTAAGAGGTGGTATCCCTTCTTTCATGTGGAAAATGAGTTTGATAATAATCAGAAGGATGGTAGCTAGATTGAAAAGTAGAAACGTGACTAGAAGAGTCATGTGGAGACAATGGTTGCTAAACATAGTAACCATATCGATCAAGCTATCGATAAGGGTATTGCTACCTTGGTGGTGCTAGCACCCATGATTGTGGTTGCTGCCACTATTGATATTGCTGATATGGTTGTGGTGGAGCTCCACTTGGATAATACTATTGTTACTGGTAGAATTGCTTAAATTACCTTGAGGGTAAGGTAATCTTCTAGATGTTTACCTCTATGTTAGTTATGGAATCAAAACATACATCCTAGACTAATATAACTATGACACAATGGGGCAACATCCCTTAGGATGTACATATTGGCAAATGTCACACTCGCTATCATCATCTGATTCACTTTCCGCAACCTCTTCTATCACAGCAATCTTACCCTTACCTTTGTGATAAGCACATTCAACTTCCATGTGCCTCTTGTGTTCATGATCACTAACTTGTTCTTTGGTCTCTTTAGCAATTTTTAGAACAACTTGGAATATGCTATCTATGGAGTCCCATAATTAATCAACCTTGGCCATAATTTCATATTGAAATTTTTGGAGTGGCAAGGTTTCCTTTTTCACCACCTCATCAAATGTGGATTCTTCCTCACTATCATAGAATCAAATCTTCTATTGATGTCAACACTCCCATGCTCTCATGGGGCCATGATTATCAATATCTCTATTTCTCTCTCTTAATAACCACAATAAAAATCATGTGAGTAGTGGGCATTTAAACTATCGGGTGATGGTCATTGATGGTAGTGATTACGGACATTAGTGGTAGATGTTTCAAAAGTTATGAACATAGTGGGCACTTAAATTGGAGAACATGGGTATTATTATGCAAGAAGTGGTTGTGGTTTATGTAGCTATTACATGAAATGTGGGCATCATTTTGGATGGTCATAGTGGCTATAAAACCAGGGGGCTCTTGCTATTAGTCTGGAGGGACAGCTTCCTCTCCACTAAGCAGCGGTTTCCTCCTTTCTTTTCTTTTCTTTATAGGCTTTCAACTAACCTTCAAGAAGGGTCCAAAGAAAGAGCCAGCTGCTCAAAATCATATCCTTGTAGGCCTTCTCAATGATGGTAGGAGGATTTTCTCTCTCTTCTTTCTATCTACAACAATGTAGGTAGTGCAACCCATGGGTAGGATGTGAGACGTGCGATTTTCTTTAGGCCAGTAGCTTGTCTCAGTGGTGCAGATGTGGGTGGACGATCTTCCTCTCTACGATGGTGCACAAAAGGTGGTAGAAAGTAGTAGGCTTTGAGGACCATAGTTGTTGCCTTGTGCAGAATATAGTGGGTAGTCTCTCTTTCTCTCTTTCTCTCTCTCTCCCTCTCTCATGGTGATCAGGGTCTTCCTACCTAGTAGTGGATACCATCGATAGTCACGGACTGGCAGCGTCAGCAGGACCAGGGAAAATTCATTTCTTTTGGTTACTTATTGTATTATCTAAGGACTAGTACGAGTTCTTTGCTTCTTTGATGAGTGTCCTTAAAAACAACTTAAGCTTTTGCCACTCATTCTCTGTATTTTGCAAGGCACATGCATCTTGAAAAGCTTAGAGATGGTTCTACAGATTAGAGTTATATCCCCCTTCAAACTGAGGAATATTGTTCATGTCTAACCTTTTGATCTGACTATCCTACAAGTGCCTTGTTGGAATTTGTACTGCCTTTGCAATGTTTATCATAATTCAGGTAGCAAGCAAAGGCTCATCGAGGCCTTGATCATGGTTCCTATGATGCCCTCTACTACCCCTTCATTCATGGTGATTTTCCTTTCTTGAATGTCCATGCCCTTTTTCTTACCTTTCCCAACAATAATTTTGGTCTCAATGGTTATTTTGGTCACCCTCATCATGATCTTGCCTCCTATGGTTGTGATCAGAGCCAGAAGAAGAAGATGATGATGATGACGAAGGAGAAGAGGAAGGGGAACTAGCATCATCATGGTGCCTGCTACCACCTCTTCAGTGATCGTAATCATGAACATGATCTTGTTTCTTGTCTATACCCTTACCTTGACTTGCCTCTTTGGATCCTTCTTTGCAATTGGATCCATTCTTACCAAAACCAGGATTGTGAATTGTTTATTGCAAGTTTTGGTTGTGAAATGAAAAGTCCCTAGAGAAGGGTTTTCCACCAACATTTTGGGACAGCAAGATGGGAAATCATTAAATCCTTTTCTCTTTACAAATTCATGATGTTGCTCTAATTAGCGATCCTAGAGATGTTGCATCTCAGTGGAACAATAATCCCTTGCATCATTGTCTTGCACAACATACTTAGCATGATGTTCTTGAAGACTCAGATGGATAAGCACTTGGTAAAGAATTGTAGGAATAGATCGATTAAGCGACAACACAATGTTGCCCTCCATGTCATGCCACCACAGCTATTCATCCTAAAGTAGGATGAAGGTGAAATTGGATATATACTCATCAAGATGAGTATATCCCATGATATATTATTGACACATCGACTGAAGAGCTCCATCAAACTTAGGTGGAGAATCACTCCTATGAGAAGAAGAAATTTTCAGTTAGATGATAAAAAACATAGTGTGCTTTTTTTATTGTAGTAATTGTAAAATATGATATGACTCTAAAGTTCATTCCAATGATTTAAATAATTTCACTTTGTCCTAGATAGCGCAAGAAATAACCAAAAGGTCCTTAGAAATGGCACCAATGATAAGCGATAAGGTACCCCTATGCCCAACCATATGAATCACTAAGGCATTTATGCATGATTCAGTCAAATTCTATGGACCTATAGTTCTCTAGTATACTAGCTCTTCTAGGAAGTGAAATGGGCATTGAGAACATTCGTTGTCTTCCCAACTACACTTGTGAAGCTCAAGGGTATGGTTTAAGTGTAATTTAGGTACATGATTTTTCTTATTTTATGTTTTATAATTTTGATCAACTACAATAAAAATAAAAGGTAGAGTAATGTAAGATCTAATTCACCTACTACCTAGCTAGCCTAACACAATTAATTGCCCCACTTTCCTGGTGATGAGCAGTGAGCTACCCCTACGTTCAACCATACGAATACAAGCATTCACGCGTGATCCATTTGAACTCCAAGGACTAAGTGCTTATGTGCCTTCACAGAACAAGGATGGATTAGGTGATCGTTGTCTTCCCAAGCTTACTTGTATGACATGATTGTATGGTTATGTATACTCGAGGTATGTGATTTTTATGCTTTTTTATGTTTTAAGTCCTGGTGCTAAAAAGGGAGAAGTGAAATAATTAACTAATTTAATTTAACTAATCAACTATGCTTTAACTAGTCCCAACATTAGCATCTGTTCCCACTCTCCATACACATCCTAAACCATTGTAACACTACTGGGATTACCAAACACTAGTCGTTACTGGGTTACCAAGTGTTCCACGTATGCTTGAAGTGGTCATACTGAGTGTGCTTACTTGTTGAAAATTAACAAATCAGTAAAAATAACCAATTAACTAATGAAAGCATTAAATAACTATAAATAACATTAAATGCAATAAATAAGCTATTCTAAATGTTGCAAGGTTTATCACAAAGTTCATCTTTATTTCTAGACACAAGGTGTGCTTAGGTACACAATGCTTGAATAAAGATCCATTTACTTTATGACTCCTACTGTGGACACTCAGAAATAATTCAAACTTTGGAAAGGGAAAACTGCAAGAGTTCAGGTAAGGGACTAAGAAAAACTGCTTACTAACTACCAAACCAAGTGTGCCTTCCTCTTATTTATAGGAAATGAGACAAGTTCCGATATCAGATGTCCGATAGCACTTCGCAGGCTCCGATATCGCGGATGCAATATCGCGGTATTGATATTGTAACTCATCATACTCCCAGGACTAAATGAAAAATTGTCCTCGAGTTCCTTAGAAAATATTGGGAAGGTATGGGATTATTGACTATACGACAATTGATAGTGACATGGAATGACAGACTCAAAGTGCTCGGTGAATAAATCAACAAACATATTACAGCATTGGTATTCATAACCATTGTGGTGGACACTATACATAGATGGCATCTAGACCTTCATCAGACAACTTGAAGAGAGAGAGAGAGAGAGAGAGAAGGAAAATGAGGCACGTTGCTGCCAATGTCAAAATTGTGCACACCATTGTTCATCCATGGCCACATGATCAAGCTTGTTCCCTACATAAATGCTTTTTGCTCTAGTCCATCCTAAGTGCTCCCTTCTATCACAATCCAGTGTTCATGTAATCTCCATTTGCACACACAACACAATCACGAATTAGCAAGGATAGATAAGACATAATGCAGTTAATACCTTACCCCGATATGAAGCACATTGGCTAGGTTGTGGGTATGGCAGATACTGGGTCAGAGGTTTATAACTAGTGACTACCCCAAGTGTAGGGATGAGATAAGTAATGGAATGGAAAAAATTTGTGATAAGGCCCCCATGACTAAGAGTGAACCTTCGATAGCAATAGGGTGGAAAACTTAAAGAACAAGAAAGATGAGAGAAATAACAACGATGAAGCCAAGAAAACAACAAGCAAAAATGGATGTCATTGATGGGGGTGAACAAGAGATAGTGGATTGCAAGAAATTTTTAAGGGAAAGAGCTTAACAATTGCGCCAAAAAGGAATGCTAGTTGGTCCTCCCCAAAGTAGGCTCATGCCTTTTATGCCCTAACATACCCACAAACCAAAGAGTCCATAGGCTCTAGAAATGACATATGAAAATAATGGTTAAGGACTTACCCACAAGAGTTTTCCAAAGAATAACAATGCATCAAACAAGATATAGACTAATCATAAAACTGGCAATGAGGTGGAATATGAAAAGTAATATGAAAAGAGAGGAGAGAATAGAATGGGATCCCAAAATCAAGATTTTGTAAAGTCCCTTGTGTAGTGTATGATTAAGGTGACTTAATAGAATTCTATCCAAATCCATATTCAACTAACCACATCCAGTTACCTTGCATCAACACACTTGAGCAATCCATCCTTTTGAAGCAACAAGAATGCATCCACAGAGCCATCACCATTCCGACAAGAGAAAGATAGAGAAGTAGAAAGTGAGAAAGGGCCTTAGTTAGAGGGAACCTTCAAGCATGGGTAACATATATTTCCAGTGCCATAACCAGTGCTTGTAGCCCATGTTTCTTTATTATGTCTATGGGATGTGCTTTGAATTCTCACCAATTTTTTTTTATGTGAGAACCACACCATGCAAAGACTTATTTGATTTGGTCAACTTCCTGATATTTTGTCAAGAGCGGAATGGGAAAAGACTGTATGAAAAACATCCAAGTATCCAAGAGAATAGCCAACACAAATGCATCGAATCCCCTTGAAGTCACATCCTTTTCAATCCATTTGAACCTTTCCTTGGTTTGAAGAATACCAAGCCCCCAATTCATTAATAAGTTTACTTAGAAAAAGGGATAGTACAATTCCAAGATCAAGAGAGACCATAGAGCTGAATGGATGAATGGATGACATGGACTCATTGCCTATTTTATTAAAAGAAACCATATCTTAGTATCAACATTAAAATTCAAAGGTAAAAACCAAACATTAGCAATTGACACTATTATAGTATTCTCCACCATCATGAGCACTTATTATATGATGAGTGAGATTTATCCAAACAAAATGTAATAGAGAAAGAAATAGTAAAAAATGTTAACAATGGTGTAAAACAAAAACAAGTAAAGATGAAGAATGTGTAAAACAAAAAAATTTAAAGGAACTAATGGCTTTAGAATGGTTAGCATTGGTGGCCATCTTCCCCACGACTAAGTTGAAAGGAGAAGATTTGACATAATGAGCAAGGTTATCCATTTATAGAGGTAGTGTTAGTACTAGTTGTGTTAAGCTCATGGAAGGGTTTGGTTTGCTAGATGTTGACTAATAATTTCTTATCTGAGCTTTCAGGTTTATAGATCATCATGGCCCCTGAAGGAAAATTTTCATGAATGATATAAGGTCCTTCCCATAGTGTTTGAAATTTAGTTCATTGTGGCACATGTGCAGGATTCCAATATAGAACCTTATCTCCTGGTTGGTATTTGACTTTCCTAATCCTTAGGTCATGATGTTGTTTGTTAAATGCCTTGTGTAGTTCATTGGATGATAGAACAGCTAATGAGTTTTCATCTAGTAAGTTAAGGTTCATTAACCATTCTTTTTGTACTAGACTGAGGTCAAGGTTGAGTTCACATGCTATTGATAGTGTATGGAGCTCAGCTTGGATAAGGAGTGTTGGAAGTTTATCGTACACTAACTCATAGGGAGAGTAGCCTATAGGGAGTTTCCATGTGGAGTAGTATGCCCAAAGAGCATTGTTCAATTTGGTGCTCTAGTCTCACCTATATTTGCTAATGGTTTGTGTCAATATTTTTGTAATCTCCCTATTGGTGACTTCAGCTTGACCATTCTCTTGAGGATGATATGGTGTAGTCAATTTATGCTCAACTCCTAAACGTTGCATCAATTTCCAAAAATTCACACCTATAAAATGTGTACCATTATCAGAAATAAGTTCACGAGGCACACCAAACCTGTTTATGATTTGTTGCTGAATAAATCATGTAGCAGTAGATGATGTACAGTCCATAACAGTTGCTGCTTCTGCCCACTTTGTAAAATAATTTACAGCAACAATGATATACGCTTTTCCATTGGACATCAGTGTGATAGGCCTCATAAAATCAATTCCCCATATGTTGAAGGGTTCTAAAGGTCAAATCCATTTTTTTAGACCCTCCACTATATTAGTCATTTTCCCATCATGTTGGAAATGCTCACAAGATTGGATGAAATGATGACCATCCTTGAACAATGTAGGCCAATAATATCCTGTAAGAAATATTTTAATGGTTGTTCATCTCCTAAAATAATGACCCCCAAAAGGGCACTCATGAGCATCTTGGAGAACTTACAATTGATCTACATCAACAACACACCATCGAACCAAGCCATAGGAACATACTTTATAAAGCTATCTATTAATTTCCATGAAATATTTGGCTCAGTGAAGAAATTGTTGTTTCTTTTTGACATCTAACCTTTGCGGTGTTTCTTGTGTAAGAAAATAAGTGAAAATGCTACTATACCAATTTGTATCGGTGGGTAATTGATTATTTATCACACTTGCAAAGAGGAGTTCATCAAGGAAATGATCAAAGATTGGATATTCATCTTCTCTGTTGTCCCATTGTAACCAAAATAAATGCTCAACAACAACATTCTCGGTGCCTTTACGATCAATCATTTTAAGATCAAACTCTTGTAAGATCATGAGCCATTATATGATGCAAGGGCTCACCATTGGTTTATTCATTAGGAACCGTATTGCACTATGATCCATGTGTATAAATATCTTATAGCCCAATACATAGTGCCTAAATTTTTCTACTACAAACACCACAGCTATTAATTCTCTTTCCATTGTGGTGTAGTTAAGCTATACACTAGCAATACTTTGACTTGCATAGTGAATGTAGTAAGGTCATTTCTAGTCATCTAATTGTGTAAGTACGACTCCTAAGGCAAAGTTGGATGTGTCAGTCATCAAGTGGAATGGTCGGGACTAGTCAGGAGCTTGTAGAATAGGTGTTTCTACAAGCTTCTATTTCAAGGTTTGGAAGGCTAGCTCACATTCCCTGGTTCATTTAAAGGGTACATCCTTCTTTGTTAGTTATACCAAGGGTTTTGCAATCCTTGAAAAGTTCTTAATGAAGCGTCTATAATAGCCAGCATGTCCAAGGAATGATTGGATGTCTTTTACAATTTCAGGTTGCCAAGTGATTTCTCAGATGACCTTAATCTTTTTAGGGTCTACCTCTATCCCTGTTTGTGAAATATTGTGCCCTAATACAATGCCTTCTTGGACCATTAAATGGATTTTTTTCCAATTAAGCCTTAAGTTGGTTTCAACACATCATTTCAATACTTGCTCTAATTGGTCCAATGCTTGTTCGAAGTCTACTCCATAGGTGGAGAAAAAATCCATAAAGACCTCCACACCATTCCCTATTTCTTGTTGAAAGATACTTAGAACCAAACATTGAAATGTTGTTAGGGCATTGCACAAGCCAAACGGCATCTGCCTATAAGCAAATGTCCCCCAAGGACTTGTGAACGTAGTATTGGCTTGGTCTTCTAGTGCTATTTGAATTTGATTGTATCCATTGTAACCATTCAAAAAAGTATAGTGGCAATGCCCTACAATGGCATCTATGACGTGGGTAACGAATGGCAACAAGAAGTGGTCTTTGAATGTTGCCATGTTTAGTAGCCTAAAATCTATACACACCCTCCATTTACCTCCCTTTTTTGGCACAATGACTAATGGAGTAGCCCATTCACTATCAGCAATGGGATAGATGAACCCAGCTTTTCAAAGTCATTCAATTTCTTCTTTAACCACTTACTTACACTTTGGGTTCAATCACCTCTACGATTGTCTTCAAGGTTTCATGGAGGGATCAGTGTAAATTCTATGTTGGCATATCCTAGGATCTATTCTGGTTAATTTAGGATATGACCAAGCAAAGGCTTTTGACCATTTATTTACCATTTTCAATAGTCTTTCTTTTTGTTGAGTAGTGAGCTTAGCATTAATGATTACCAATTTTCCATTCTTAAGAAATGTGTACTCCATACTAATGGATAATGGTTTTAATTCAAGGGGCTTTTTCTTGAACTCATCAAGGATTTCTATCTTCCCATAGTTGATATCTTTTATGTCAAGACTTGGAAGTTGGCAATGGAATTTCTCTAATGTATCTATGCTATCAATATACGTGCAAGTCAAGCTCTCAGTTGGGTCCATGAATAGAGTTGAATTGCTCTCTTGGTCAACTCTGAGCAACTGGGTGCCTTTCTATCTTCTGGTTGCTGCATACAGACATCTTTGTATGTTAGTCACTTGTGCACATTGGTTGCATGCAGGCAATGTTAAGCATTGTACAAACTAGGACTTTTGCATGCAGTTGCACCCTATGTCATTGTATGCAATGCATACAACTTTCTTCTTCTCGATCTTTCCAAATGTATTTTCCTTTGATATTTCTAGGGAAAGATCATCTATTCCTAGGCGTGCATCAATTGTTCTTAGCCATGCTCTTCCCATAATGATTGGGAAGTCTTCCTTGTAGTTGTTGACTTGAATCACTAGAAAATTGACTAGATACAACCATCCATAAATAGTGGTGACAATGTCCTCCACTAGTCCTAATGGAACAGTGATGGATTGGTCGGCCAACTCTAAACAAATGTTACTCTTTTTGATTGGAGGCAGGTTCTAGGCTTTGTACATTTCTCGAGAGATTAAGTTAACACTAGAACCTGAATCCAAAAGAGCTTTGCAAGGCTCATTCCCAGAGATTTGTAAATATATAAGAGGACTTCCAAGATTAGAGAATTTCCTAGGAAGATGGCTAGCTTTAATCCAATCAATGATGGCATGAGTCAACATGACCATGTGCATTGGGTGCGGTTTTAGGTTTGAAGGGAGTTCCAAAGTCTCGAATGATGGTGAGGCATTTGGACAATTAGCCACTTGTGGTTGTAAGGACTTGGTTTGACTATTGCTTCTAAAGAAATGTCTCTTCTTTGTGTGATTGTCTAAACCAATAGTAGGTTGAGGATTGATAGCCCTTATAGCATTATGTTGCTACGACTGGGTAGGGAGCTTATCCTACATAACTGGAGTAGGTGGTAATGGAGCTAAGGGTGGAAGAGGTGTAGTTGGATGAGAAGGATAGTATGTTTATTGAACATCACCCCTAAGAGAAGGAGTTCTATAGTACTCATGGGTTTGGTAGTGAGGCTAAGGAGTGACGTGACCAGTGGAGTCATGTGGAGAGATCGACTACTGCACGTAGTATCCATATGGAGGCTGACGGTAAGGGTATTGTTGACATGATAATGGCATTCCCCATGATTGTGGATGTTGCCACTGTTGATACTGTTAAATTTGTTGTGGTAGAGTTCCACTTGGATAATATGTCAAAGGTTGGTGGAACTACCTTGGGTTACCTTGAGGATAAGATAACCTTCTGGGTGCTTGCCTTCTATTTAATTGTGGGTTTAGTACATACACCTCAGACTCTTGCAGATGTGAGATTACTAGGAAACATCCCTTAGGATGGCCATATTAGCATATCTCACATCTACCATCATTGTTTGTATCTAAATCCACAACCTCTTCAATGATAGCAACTTTGCCCTTACCCTTGTTATGTGCATAGCCAGCTTCTTTCTTTTGCCTCCTCTCTCGGTCACTACTTTGTTCCCTAGACTCCTCTACTATTTTGAGAACAGTTTGAAATTTATTATCTAGGGAGTCCCACATTTGATCTACCTTTGCCAATACATTTGATGCAAACTTTTGAATGGGCAAAGTTTTCCTATTCACCATCTCTTCAAGTGATGACTCTTTCTCATCCTTACAAAATCTAACTACCTTCTTTCGGAGGGAAGGATCTCTATTGTATTTCTCCACACTTTCTCTTTTCCTTAACTCACCTTCATCCTTGACAACTTGCTCCAAAAATCTTTGTATTTGATGGCCTCTGAGCTCAGTTAGCCTTCCTTGGGCATAAGTCCCAAGGGTTCTTCATATTTCATACCTAAGCCCATCCATGAGATGGTATAGTTATTTCCTTTGCAAGTAGCCATGGCTAGGGCAATGATGTAATAATGCATAATATTGGCCCATGGCAGCATCCAAGGGTTCGTGTCCTCTTTGTTTCCATCCTTGGATTTTCTTATGCAAGTTGGACACTCGAGAGTATGTGTGATACTTATCGTTGAACAGTTCTAACATGGTACTCCATCGGTGAACACATTCTAGTTCTAAGGACTGGTACTAACTTTCTGCTTCCTTGATCAGTGTTCATGGAAACAACTTGAGTTTTTGCCACTCGTTTTCTATGTTTTGCAAGGCACATGCATCGTGAAATGCTTGTAGATGGTTTTGAGGATCAGCATTGTATCCCCCTTCAAATCGTGGGATGTTATTCATGTCTAATCTTTTGATCCTACTACCTTTTTGGTGCCTTGTTGGGATTCTAATAGCCTCAATTATATCTATCATATTTTAGGTACCAAGTAGGGGTTCATCATGATCATATTGTCTATGATATCTATGATGCCTATGTTCCCTACTCTCCCTTCTTTCGTGATGTGTTTCTCTAGAATGTCCTCGTCCTCTTTCTTGATTGTTATGTCTGTTATTATTGTTTCACCTACCATTATTCTCAGGATCTTTCCCTTTACAACTGTGTTTTGATCTCAAAGGAGAGGGGGAAGGAGATGATGAAGGTGAAGAGGAAGGATGACTGGCATCATGATAGTGCCTACTACCTGCTCTTCAGTGGTCGCATCCTTAGCCATGGTTACGATTAGAATGTCCATCTTTGTCATGTGTTCGTGTTGCTTTTTTTGATCCTTTATGTCCATTGGTACCAGAATCCAAGTTATGGATAGTTGAGTAAAGATTCTGATACACAACCCCTTGACCAAAGTCAACAAGAGGAACATCATTTTGTGGAAAACCTCCTGAGGTAGGTTCACCACCCTCATCTTCACTTAGGACATATGGGACATCCTAAGACCACTTCCCCTTGATGGCTTTGTAATGTCTCTCCTATTGTAGATCCCTTTGAAGTTGTGCCTCTGTGGGTCGATACTCTCTCGAGTCATGTTCATGCACAATGTACTCTGCCTGTAAGTGTTGCATACCAATTCACGTGAGAGCATATAGAAGCATGCTTGGAATTGAGCAATCAGGAGGTAACACTATGTTACCTTCTAAATCATGCCAACACAATTGTTCATCTTGGTGAAGGATAAAGGTAAAGTTTGGTATATACTCATCGAGATGAACATATACCACATGAAACTGTTGGGGAATTGGTGGTTCATCATGTGTACTATGCCTATGATTGTTCATTGTGCCAAACCTAGGAGATGAAGAACTCTCGTAAGAAGAAGGAGATATGATTAATTCTTCAGTGTGCAATACTCTTCTCTTTTAATGATTTTAAGATAACTAACCATAAGGGTTTGTTCCAATGATGAGAAGATTTCCTAAGTTCTAATCAGCGCACAAACAACAAAGTCCCTAGCAACGGTACCAATGATGAGTGGCGAGGTACCCCTACGCTCAACCATATGAATACGAGCGTTCACATGCAATCTGGTCATACTCCAAGGACTAAATGTTTATGTGCCTTCATAGAACAAGGTTGGCTTAGGCGATTGTTATCTTCCCAAGCTTACTTGTATGGCACGATTGTATGGTTAAGTAAACTTGAGATATGTGATTTTTATGTTTTTTTATGTTTTATGTCCTAGTGCTAAAAAGGGAGAAGTGAAATAATTTAACTAATCAACTATGCTTTAACTAGTCCTAACACCAGCATCCGTATTCACTCTCCGTACACATCCTAAACCAATGTAACACTACTAATATTTCCAAACGCTAGTCGTTACTAGGTTACCAAGTGTTCCACGTATGCTTGAAGTGGTTGTACTAAGTGTGCTTACTTGTTGAAAATTAAAAAATTAGTAAAAACAACCAGTTAACTAATGAAAGCATTAAATAATTGTAAATAACATTAAATGAAATAAATAAGCTATTCTAAATGTTGCAAGTTTTATCACAAACTTTGTCTTTATTATAGGACACAAGGTGTGCTCAGGTACACAATGCTCGAATAAAGATCTGTTCAGTTTATGAATTCTACTATGGACACTCAAAAATAATTCTAACTCTAGAAAGGGAAAACTGCAAGAGTTTGGGTAAAGGACTAAGAAAAACTACTCACTAACTGCCAAACCAGGTGTGCCTGCCTCTTATTTATAAGCAATGAGACAGGTTTTGATATCGGATGTCCGATATCACTTGGCAGGCTCTGATATCAAAGATCCAATATCGCGACTCATCACTTGGGCATATACTAAACACATATAGTGCTAATAGGCTACCAAACGTTAAACGTTGCTGGATTACCAAGTATTATATGTATGCTCGAAGTGGTCATGCTTGTGTTCATTAATAGCTGGAAATTAATTACTTAATTGAAATGTAGTAAAGTAAAGTGCATAAAAATAAAGTGCATTAAAAGAAACATTAATCTATTCTCAATGTTGCAAGGATTGTCAAAGAGTTCATTTTTATTACCGTCACACTGTTGCACTTAGGTACATCAATGTTTGAATAAAGAATCATACACACTTAGACTCCTTCTGTAGGCATTTAGAAAATATTCTAACTCTAGAGGGAATAAATCGCAAATCTTTGCTACTTTCACTAAAAACTATCAAAAACTTATGCCAAATCAAGAGCCCAAGCACTATATTTATAGGCCAACATATACCCCCCGATGTTAGATAATTGACATGGCATCTGGATGTGACGTCAGAGCTCCAATGTTGAGGCTCTGACATTGAATACCTAACATTGAAGCAAATGAAAAAATGTGTTTCATCACTAATGCAATCCTTGCCTATATAAATACACATACCCCTCATACCCCTCACATTAATGGCACATGTTGGTTGTAGCTTAGCCAAACCCTTGCAATTTCTTCCCATAAAAGTTAGAATATTTTTCCTTTTGAGTGCATGCAGTGTGGATTCAAATAATTATACGACATTTTATTTGAGTCCATCTATACCTGAATACATTTGCATGAGCAGCAATAAAATCGAGATTTCTTTTATCCATTGTAGCACTTAGACTAGCGTAATTTTACTTTTTAGCAATTTACTTTCTTATTCTTAAGTAATTAATTTTATAATTCATAAGCAACGTGAGTATGACCACTTCGAGTATAATATATTAATGCTTAGTAATCCTAGTAGTGGATGCTTGGAGGACCCAGTAGTATACACTCAATAACCCAACAGTGTTAATATATATTCAGGATGTGTATGGCAAGTGAGAACGAATACTCTACATTAGGCTAGTTAGTTAATGAAGTAGTTAATTAGTTAGTTAATTTAAACATTAAATCTCTATTCATTTAATCATTTAGCAAGTAAGAGAAAAATAATAAAATACATAAAAATAAATATCTTATGCCTCAACCATACTTAACTATGCACAAATTAACACAAGTATGGATTAGGAAGACAACAATTCACAACTATATAATTCACCATCTAGGAATATCGATCACTTAGGTAAATAAGTCCACAGAATTTGACTAGATCGTGTGTGAATGCTTGTGATTTGTATGGTTGGTCATAGGGATTACCTACTACTCATCACCAAGCAATAAGACTACTTGGATTACCAAGTGAATTATTATTTACACTCAAAATTGATCATGCTCATTCCACAAATGATTAATATGCATAGAAATATAATATTAACCAAGTATATAGAAGGTAATTGCATTAAAAGTAACTCTATTTTAAGTTAAAGTACTTTAATAAATATAAATTTATCTCAAACTTATTGCTAATTATGGATTACATCTAGGTACAATGCCACTTGAATAAGATGTTGTACAATTGACTCAAATCCATGTTGTGGCATTCATTTAATGTTTGCTAATATTATGAATAAAAAAATACAAGAGTTTGACTATACTATTAAACGAATGATGTCAAATATGTAGCAAATGCTCACATATTTATAAGAAAATATATGTCAATGCATAGGCTGCATCGGCACATATATGTTGATGCAACTATGATGTGGTAGATGTGACCTAGCAACCAACTGGGATGTGTCAACAATGATGCATATGCATTGATACAGATGCAACATAGCATATACAATATCGCAATCAATTAATACAATCAACAAATGATGCTTCATCAATTACCAATATATAAAATTCTTTTTATGTTTCCATAAAGAATTTACACATGATAAATTAGCCAACCTCTTTCTAAGAGATTGGAGAAATTGAATTGAATCTGAAATTGAAGCTTTATTATGTTGAAGACCCATGGAATCTATTGGAATAATATTACATTTTCATGAAAAATAAAGATAGAATCTATACATTTAGCAAAAAAAAAAAAAACAAATCATCTAAGTTTTTGGTTGTAATATTATAATACTATCTTAAGTAGGTAATCACAACACAAAAAAGAAACACATGCAACTCATCCTCAAGGGCTTTGACTTGCATAACCTAGAATTGCGCTCTTCTTGAGGGAGTTGCATCCATCTTCTATTTTCAATTTTAAGATGATGCTAACTTAAGAATATATACAATGATGAAAAATATGATTAGATAAGGTTATTTCATTTTCAAATTCCAAAATATTTTTCATAGTTACCAATATATATAAATTTCTTTTTATTCTTCTAAAGAGAATTCATACATGATAAATTCGCAAGCCTCTTTTTAAGATATTAGAGAATATGAAATTCAAATTGAAGGTGAAGGTTTATTACATTGAAGACCTATATGATCTATTGAACAAATACTATATTCTCATGAAAAATAAAGATAGAATTTACAAACGAAGCATTGATGAAGTAACAAAAACAAATCATATAAATTCTTTGTTATATCATTATAATGATGAATTAAATGGTTAGTCATAACACATAAAAGAAATGCATGCACCTTATTCTCAAGGGTTCTTAACTTGCACAACCTATAGTTATACTTTTCTTGGGATAGTTGAATCCATCTTCCAATTTCAATTGTAAGATGATGCAAACTTAAGTGAAGCTTGTTTGTTGATGGCATTGAATAGTAGCTAAGAGATAGTAAGTTTATGCATCTAGTTTATTAGATCTAATATGATGTAAATAAAATTGTTTCTTGCCTTGTACATTATACCATAGTTGTGATAAAACCTTTTGCTTAACTAATTGGTGACTATGCCACTACATTTTCTCCCAAGAAATATTTCATTTTCTCAACCATTGCATCCCTCAAAATACCAACTATAGTAATGAATCCTTAAAAAGTGGTTTAGAGAATTTGTTCTACTTTGAGATATTCAAGCTATAAGTGTATGTAATAAATTAACATAAGACTTTTATTTTTAAAAGTAAGAAATTATATTAGGATAATAATATTAAGTCATTTGCATTTTTAAGCTATGGTAAGGTGCTCAATTCTTAAGTTGAAGAGCTTAAGCTTAAGCACAACCACTTGTAGAGAGCTAGGCTTTTGCTCTCTACCAACCCTCCACAAATGAGCATAGGAATACAATCACTTGTAAAAGCTAGGCTTTCACTCTCTACCAACCCTCCACACCTGAGCATCATGGATTCCCTATAATGTTCCATGACATCACTGAAAATTCAAAATTTGATAAAAGAAGCCTAACTAAGAGTTGTAATTGAAGTATTACACATCTCTTTCATCTCAAAGATTTCAAAAAAACTTCTTTTATTAATAAAACTTCATTTCAGGTCCGACACACCCCCAAAGATTTCAAGAAAAATTTAAGGCTAACTTTTCTGCTTTTGTGCACACAATATATATTATTTACTTTTATAAGATTCCCTAGAATTGGACATGCTTATCCAGCCCATGTTCTCCCTGATTTGGCTCGGATAACCTCATGCAAAAAGACATCGAGAAACATTTGTTTATTGACCTTGGGTCCATGCATATCAAGATGTGTACCGTCTCAAATCTCAAGAAAAATTTAAGGCACAACATAACGCCCATCAATTCAATAGGTGGTGGATGTGATGTGATTTAGAAGGTTGACTTTTCTGCTTCTGCACATGCAATAAATATTATTTACTTTTATAAGATTCCCTAGAATTGGACATGCTTATCCGGCCCATGTTCTTCCCTGATTTCGCTTCAACAAACTCACGCTAAAAGACACCGAGAAACATTTGTTTATTGACCTCGGGTCCATGCATATCAAAATGTTTACCGTTTCAAATCTTCAGTGTAGAAGCAGGCAGCATGTAAAGATTTCAAGAAAAATTTAAGGCCCAATGTAACGCCCATCAATTGAACAGTAGATGTGATGTGAAAGGCTCAGTTTTCTACTTCTGCGCGTGCAATAGATATTATTTACTTTTATAAGATTCCCTAAAATTGGACATGCTTATTGGGGCCATGTTCTCCCCTCATTTGGCTTGGACAACCTCACGCTAAAAGACACGAGCTCAGGTCCATGCATATCAAGATGTTTACCGTCTCAAATCTTGAGCATGTAAACGATGTTCAAGATTGCTAAACTCATTGTTTAATGAAACGAGCAACGTCGTCCACAGATGAATGACGACGTGGCAAAAAGTGCCAACTAAAACGTTCCATCACACCATAGAAAGGGTAGCCGACTTTGCGTTCTTTTAATCACGGTCACCAACCCTTTTCACGTGTGTGATGATTACTGGGTTAGGCAAAAAGTCCATAAATAATGGTCTAAAATTGGTTTGACGAGAAAATAATAAAATTGAAATTCAATGAGTTCCGTATCCTTTGGAGTAAGCGTTAACGCATTCAAGTCAAAACTTATGTTATTTTGTTTTCATGGAAAAAAAGGCTATTACTTTATAGTTTTCACCAAGTACTATCTCAAGGATCTATAGATGAGGGAAAGGTTAATCTTTTAAACTTTGAAATTATAACCTAGTTAACTTGCATATTACCATCATTTTATACAATGATCATGGATAATTATAATTAACATAATAGTCTTATTAAATTGGTTACTATAACATAATACTTTTTGAACTATTTTTCATCGTCATTATATTATAGAAATGATCATTATAGTGTCTTTACTCTAACAATGAGGTGTTAGTTGAGCAGTACGATCCTAACTTAGTAACACCAGGTCATAGGTTCGATTCTATTAGGTAGTATTGAGTTATAAACTTCTAAAAATCTTGGGGTGTATATATGTTTCACTAATATTGGGTTCCAACACCCCCGTTTATGTCATACTCTTAGTACACCTCTTGCAATTGAAGCTATGACTTATACAACCACATGTTACTTGCTCTAACCATGTAAGCTATACAACAATGATTGTAGTGGTATAGAAATAACTTTCCAATATTAACATTCAAAAGGAAATAAATAAGGACAGTTAAATTGAAGCCCCTTCACTGTATGGTTGTAAAAATACAAACTGAAATGAAAGATATTTCATTATATCTACTAAGATCCTTTGGATTTCTTAGATTTGTTCATAACATTGAACATGGATCTTTTGGTTTCCATGTTAAGAGCCTTATCACTACACTAATACTTTATTAAATGAAATTTAGAACATTCTCAATCTGTAAAGATTTTCCTCAAATATCTGACAATGTTTATTTCTTGAAATGAGCTCCTTAAATCCTCAATAAATTTGAAGATAGTTTTACAAGTATCTTGCACTTATAAAGATCTTACTTGTAAGTACCTAGTGAAGTTACCTTCAAAAGATTTGAAACTAAAATATAGGGGTGTGTTGGATCCAAAAAATAGTTTTAATAATAAGAAAAAAAATTCAAACTACATCACATGTTTACTACTAAGTAGAAAACACTAAAATAACATGGAAAAGAAAACCTTCTCAATTTTAAAGATGTCTAGTTAGGTGTAAAAGCTTATAATTGATGCTTTGAAATATCAAAAGAGGAAATTAATTATTAGTAGGAAGGATGGTCTTAGTCCTAACAACAATTTCAACAATCATTCTTGAACTTAAAATAACGAAAGGATTTGAGGTAGCAACAGAAAGATTTGGCAAAAAACCAATTTTTGTAGGAAATGAAGATCTAATAGAAAATGATGGTATATATTGCCTATCATGATTGACCTTACATCAAGAATCTTTGCCATTATCTATAGTCCACTCTTAATATAAGTTTCAATCTTTGAGTTGACCATTCTCTTGTTTAATAAGGAAACATTTTCCTTAAGATATTGATATCGAAACTCGTCAATACTTCTTGTAATACAAGTTAAAATATTCCCAAATTTTTTTGTCTTCTTTGGTTTCTTTATTTCCATTTGAGAATTCTTATTGTTGACATTAACTTGATTTTTTGTATCTTTGGCTTCATATTACATTTTTCTATCCTTAACTTTAACACTAATTTTCTTTTCCTTAGCATCTTTTTTAGCAAAAAAGGACAAACATTAAACAAATCTCCTTCATGATAAATAAAGTTATCATTAAATAAAGGAAGATTATAATATGTAATTTGTTAAATGTAACTCTTCTTGCTTGCACGCAATACTAATTGCTATTATGATCACGAAAATTAATTTCAATAAAAAAATTTACAAGAATTAAATAGTGTAGAAATAGATTCCTAAGCTTAACCGGATCAAGAAAAGTAATAATTTGTTATTCAACTCTCTTAAAAATCAACAAAAGATTACATAACTCAACAAAACATCTATATTTAGAATATTATTTTAGATTATGTATCAAAATTCGGTGTTTATTTACAAATGATTACCATTACATGCCTATGTATAAATGACCCTAAATCTAGGGTACATTGCACTATTGAAGCATTACCTAGCTCAACAAGCAAAAAATAAGTTTAATACCTATCATAAATGACTTGAATGTTATGTTTTTGCATCACATCATTTAACTGCAAAGTGAAGCTTTGATTACAAAGAAAATAGTTCAAAATTTGACAAAACACATATTTTGATATAAGATCATCAACCAATGAATCATATACATAGTTAAAAAAAACTAATCTTATTTGCATCAATATAATTAGAAGAAGGCATCACAAATTTTTGCTTGTTAGCTGGAAAATTTGCTTTATGAGAATCAACAAAATTTTTTGCATCAATAGAAGAAGTAGAAATTTCAACATTGGTAGAAGAAGTTAGGAGGAATTTAGAATCCCTAATAGGAGAATGATAATTTTGGAAAAATCAAAGTTTTTGATGAAATCCTAAAGTTCCACAAAACTTCAAATAGTTGGATTGCAAAAGGAAATCCTCAATATTCACCGAAACTTCAAACCCTTGGTTTATTATCTACATCATGTCATAAGCTTAAACATAATTTTTCCAAGCAAAAGGATCAAACTTTTGTCAAACTAAAATTTAAAATCTAATTATGTTTGTATAGACTCAAAGGATTTGTCAAATAAATTTGCTTGTATACCTTAGTACTAGTAGATCTTAAGTATGCTAGATGCATGCAATATTGATGCAACTTGAATAACTCTTCTATACAATTTTCTAGAACCTACATTGGTAGTTTGAATAACTCTTACAAAGATTACTTAGACATTTTCCATTTTCTGTTAAAGAAATATATTCTTCAACATTCTAATAATGCATATTATTCATTTTCTATGACATAAAACTAACATATTTTATTTTCATATTGCATATTCCATCTTCCATTTTCAACTTGGGGGTGATATGATCTCATTCTTACTCTACTAATAAATGTTCTCATGGATATTGAAATAGCTACATGTAGATATTCTACTTCATCTTGCTTGCCACCCTTACTATTTTGGTAGTAAAACTAAAGCTTTTTGTATTTGTGCTTCATTTTTTCATCTTTCTATAAAAAGTTTTCTTTAATCAGTTCTCAAGCTTGTTCTTAATTTATTATTACATTAATATTTTCAATACTTCATTTTTGTAAGTATAATTTTCCTTCATGGTACCATCCTTGTTGCCAATATTTTTCAATGATGTCTCTTGAGATTTTATTACTATTATTATTCAAATAGAATGTTAAGAAATAATACATTTTTTAACTTCTAGTGGCAAACAATTAGCTTCTAATAAAAGTATTGCATAAAAAACTTATGTTTTCATGTTGAATTCATCCAACAAGAACTATTTTTAAAGCTTTTCAATTTTCTTCCATGATTTTTTATCAATTACACATCTATAAAGCACTACAATTTATACAATTGTTTAAAAAGAAAATCCAAATTGCACAAGTCCAAATATTGTATTTGCTACTTTTATTCTTCATTGTATATAAAATTATTTCTACCATTTGCAACTTGCTATCATATATAATGCTTTCAATATTTTTAATACTTCATTTTTATAACCACAAATTTTCTTCATGGTACTATCCTTGTTGCTACGAATTTCAGATTACTATTTTTATTATTCAAATACAATATTAAAGACTAATATATTACTTTAGCTTCCAATGGAAACACAATTACTTCTAATAAAAGTATTTCATACATGGCTTAAGTTTTAACCTTGAATTAATCTAATAAGAACTTTTCCTAAAAGATTTTAAATTTTTTTTCCACAATTCTATTCAAGACATTGACCCCACACTACATAGCCATAAAACATTGTAGGTTGTTGATGAGTGGCAAGGTATCCCTACGCTCAACTATACGAATACGAGCATTTCACGCATGATCCGGTCGAATTCCAAGGACTAAGTGCCTATGAGCCTTTGTGGAATAAGGATGGGTTGGTTGATCGTTGTCTTTCCAAGCTTACCTATATGTCACAATTGTATGGTTAAGTAAGCTTGAGGCATATTATTTTTATAGCTTTTATGTTTTTATGTCCTCTTGCTAATAAGGGAGGAGAGAGAGATAACTAAGTGACTAATTTAACTTAACTACTGATTAACTAGGNATCAAAATGAATTTCTATGCTAATAACAGAAATGTAAAGTGCATAAAATAAAATAAATGCATAAGAAAATAAAATAAAAAAAATGTGTAAGAAAACAAATCTCAAGTGCTACAAGGATGAATCAAAGAGCCCGTCTTTATTGTTGTACACAAGGTGTGCTCAAGTACACAATGCTCAAATAAAGATCCGTCCACACTTCGACTTCCTGTTGCAGGCACTTGGAAAATACTCTAACTTTCAAACAGACTACAAGAGTTTCGCTACTTGACTACTACAAGACTTCTTTTTTAACTCCTTCTTCTGAATTCCTCCCTATTGTGTGCCTGGGCACTATATTTATAGGCCTAGGAGTAACCTGAGAATAACCACTTTAATAATAACCACTCTAATAATTAGAGTAACTACTCTAATAATAGCCACTCTAGTAATTAGAGTAACTGCTCTAATAATAGCCACTCTAATAATTAGAGTAACTGCTCTTATCATACCCCCACGATTGAATGAAAACTCATCCTCGAGTTCTTTACAAAATATTGGGAAGGTATGGGATTATTGACTAATTGACAATTGACGGTGGAATGGGATGACAGACTCAATATGCCCAGTGAACGGATCAATAAGCATATTACAACATTAGTGTTCATGACAATTGTGGTGAACACTCGCACATAAATGACATCCAAGCCTTTATTTGGCAGGTTGTAGAGAAAGAGAGATAAAGAAAATAAAGCATGTTGCCACCAATGCTCAGATTGCACCTTCTATTTTTTATCCATAGCCATGCCACCAGACTTGCTCCTTTCATAAATGCTCCAGTGCGAGTCCATCCTGAGTGCTTCCTCCAAACCCAGTCCATTGTTTGTATGATCACCATATGCACACACAACATAGTTACAAATGAGTAAGGATAGATAAACCACAATGCAATTGATACCTTGCCTCAATATGAAGTGCATTGGCTAAGTTGTGGTTATGGCAAAAACTAGTTCAGAGATTTATCACAGGTGACTACCCAAGGTGTAGGGGTTAGGCGAATAGTAAAATGGGGAAAATTAAAAAATTTGTGCCAAGGCCTCCATGACTAAGAGTGAACCTCTAGTAGCTATAAGATGGAAAAATATGAGGAACAAGAAAGATGGAAAAAAATAACAATGGCAACGCCAATAAAATGGATGTCATGGATGGGGATGAAACAAGAGATGATTGATTCCAGGAAATGTTTAAGGAAAAGAACTTAAAAATTGCATAAAAAAGGAATGCCAGTGGGTCCTCCCCAAAGCATGCTCATGCCTTTTATGCCTTGACAAACCCACAAACCAAAGAGTCTATAGGCTCTAGGAATGTCATTTGGAAGTAAGAGTTAAAAACTTACTCACTAAAATTCACCAAAGAAAAATAATGCATCAACCCAGAAATGGACTAATGATAAAACTGACAATGAGGTGGAAAAATGAGAAGAAAGATGGAGAGGAGAGAATGGAATGGAATCCCAAGAACAAGGTTGTGTAAAGTCCCTTTTGTATTTCATGGTTAATGTGACTAAGTAGAACTCATCCCAAATCTAGACTCAAACAAACCACATCCAGTAACCTCGCATTAACACACTTGACCAATCCATCCATCTGAAGCAATAAGAATGCTTCCACAAAGAGTCACCACCATTTCGAGGAGAGCAAGATGGAGAAGCAAGAAGAAAGAAAGGGTCTTAGTTAGAGAGAACCTTTAGGCATGGGTAACATGTCTTTTTTGTTCTACAACTAGTGCTTGTAGCCCTTTTATTTGGTCTAAGGGGTGTGCTTTGAATTCCCATGTTGTTGTTTTTTTTTCTGAATGGAAGCCACACCATGCAAAGACCCATGAATTTTTATTTTTATTTTTGCATTTATTTTGTCCAAGGGATGTGCTTTGAATTCTCACTTTTCTCCTTTTTTTTTAGTTTTTTTTTTTTTTTTTTTTGCATGAGAACCACACCATGCAAAGACTTATTTTTATTCACTTAGCTTCCTGATTTTTGAACAATGTCAGAATGGTGAAGAACCCAAGAAAAAGCATCCAAGCACCCAAGAGAATGACCAACACAAATGCATCGAATCCCCTTGAAGTCACACCCTTTTCATCCTTTGAGTCTTTCCTTGGTTTGAAAAATACCTAGCCATCAATTCATTAAAATTTTACTTAGAAAAAGAGGGACTGTATAGTTCCAAGCCAAAGGAGACCATAGAGTTGTATGGATCAATGGACGGTGTGGACTCATTGCCTATTATACCAAAAGAAAAATACCTTAATATTAGCATCATAATTCAAAGGTAAAAACCAGATATTACCAATCAATACGATATAACTCATTGCCTGTTATACCAAAAGAACCATACCTTAATATTAGCATCATAATTCAAAGGTAAAAACCAAACATTAGCAATCAATATGATATAATTCAATCCACCATCATAAGCACTTATTAGATGATGAATAAAAGTAAATCAAACAAACAAATATACAGTAAAAACATGAACGATGGTGTAAAACAAAAATAAGAAATGTTGAAAGAATGTGTAAAATAAAAATTCAAAAATAACTAAGGGCCTAGAATGGTTAGCATAGGTGGCCATCTTCACCATGACTAAGTTGGAATGAGGAGATTCAAAATAGTGAGCAAGGTTATCCATCAACAGAGGTAGCATATGTACTAGTTGTCCTAAGCTTATGGAAAGGTTTGGTTTGTTGTACGTTGACCAACAGTTTCTTCTCTAGGCTCTCAGGTTTGTATATTGTCATGGCCCCTAAAGGAAAAGTTGCCTAAATAATATAAGGTCCTTCCCATAGTGTTTGAAATTTAGTATGTTGTGGCACATGTGTGGGATTCTAGTAAAGAACCTTATCTCCTGGTTGATATTTAACTTTCCTAATCCTTAGGTCAGGACATTTTTTATTGAATACATTGTGCAACTCATTAGATGACAAGGTAGCTAGTCGGTTTTGATCTAGCAAGCTGTTGGAGAAATTGTCCATAAAGATTTCTACACCATTTCCTATCTGCTATTGGAAGATGCTTAGAACTAATCGTTGAAATGTTGTAGGGGCATTGCAAAAGCCAAACGACATCTATTTGTATGCAAATGTCCCCCAAGGACTGGTGAACGTAATTTTGGCTTGGTCTTCTGGGGCTATTTGTATTTGGTTATATCTACTATATTCATCTAGAAAACTGTAATAGCAATACCCTGCGATGGTGTCTAAGACTTGGTTAACAAATGGCAATGGAAAGTGATGTTTGAATGTTGCCATATTCAGTAGCTTGAACTCTATGCACATCCTCCATTTACCTTCCTTTTTAGGCATAATAACTAAGGGGCTAACCCATTCACTATTAGCAATGGGGTATATGAACCCAGCCTTGAGAAGCTATTCGATTTCTTCCTTAACTACTTGCTTCACCTCTGGGTTCAAACACCTTTACGGTTGTCTTCGAGGCTTCATGGAGGGGTCAATGTAAATTCTATGTTATATCCTAGGATCTATCTAGTTAATTTAGGATATGACCAAGCAAAGGCTTCTAACTATTTATTTATTACCTTCAACAATTCTTCTTTCTATTGAGGAGCAAGCTTAGTGTTGATAATTATCAGTTTTCCATTTTTAAGGAACGTGTATTCCATACTAGTGGGTAATGGTTTCAACTCGAGGGGCTCCTACTTAAATTTCTCAGGGATTTCAAACTTTTCCTAGTTGATATTTTCAAGGTTAAGACTTAGAAGTTGGTGGTGGACTTGCTCTAATGCGTCTATGCTATCGATGTAAGCACAAGTCAAACCCTCAATTGGTTCCATGCATATGAGTGAACTACTTTTTGGATTAGCTGTTAGCCACTGGGTGTCTTCCTGTCATGTGGCTACTACATATACGAATCTTTGTATGTTAATCACTTATGCACACTGATTACATGCAAGAAATGCTAAACTTTGCACAAACCATGACCTCTGCAAGCAATTACACCCTGTGTCACTGTATGCAATGCACGAAAATTTCTTCTTCTCAATCTTTTTGAATATATTTTTCTTTGATATTTCTAGGGAAATATCACGGATTCCTAGGAGTACATCGATGGTGCTTAGCCATGCTCTTCCCATTATGATTGGAAAGTCCTCCTTACTATTGTTTACTTGAATCACTAGGAAGTCAGCTGAGTACAACCACCCACAAATAGTGGTAACAATGTCTTCCACCAGTCCCAATGGGACAGTGATGGATTGGTCAACCAACTCTAGATGAATGCTGCTTTTTTTTAATGGAGGAAGGTTCCAAGCCCTGTACATTTCTTGAGAAATGAAGTTGACACCAGAACCTAAATAAAAAAGAGCCTTGCAAGACACATTTCCAGCGATTTGTAAGTATATCAGAGGACTCCTAAGATTAGAAAATTTCTTGGGAAGATGGCTAGCTTTAATCTAATTGATGATGACAAGTGTTAGCATGATTGTATGCATTGAGTGCAGTGGTTGAGTTGAAGGAGGCTCTGAAGTTTTGATTGATACTAAGGCGTGTAAGGAATCAGCTGCTTGTGATTGCAAGGGCTTAGGGCTTGGTTGGTATGTTGGTTCTAAAGAAAGGTATTTTCTTCATGTGGTTGTTGGAACCAATAGTAGGTTGAAAGTTAATAGCCCTTGCGGCATTACATTGCTGCAGCTGGGTAGGAATTTCACCTTACATAGCTGGAGCAAGTGGTAGTGGAGCTATTGGCGGAAGAGATGTAGCTAGATGAGAAAGATGATATACTTACAGAATATCACCCCTAGAAGAGGGAGTCTCATAATACTCGTGGACTTGGTAGTGAGGTTGAGGAGTGATGTGACTAGTAGAGTCATGTGGGGAGATTGGCTGTTGTACGTACTATCCATACATGTCAAGTTGTTGGTAAGGATACGGTTGCCTTGGTGGTGGCATTCCCCATGATTATGGGTGCTGCCACTATTGATATTGCTCAATCGGTTGTGGTGGAGTTCCACTGGGATAATATGTTAAGGGTTGGTGGAATTACCTTGGGTTACCCTAAGGATAAGGTAACCTTCGGGGTGTTTTCCTTTTTTTTAATTGTGGGTTGAGTGCATACACCCAAGACTCCTATAGATGTGTTACAGGGCAACATCCCTTAGGATGGTCATATCCACTATTATTGTCTATTTCTGAATCCACAACCTTTTCAATGATGGAAACTTTACCCTTACCCTCGCTACGTGCATGTTCAGCCTCTTTCTTTTTTCTTTTCTCACTACCTTACTCTCTAGACTCTACTATTTTAAGAACAATTTGAAATCTATTGTCTAAGGAATCCCACATTTAGTCTACCTTTGCCGAAACTTCTGATGTCATATTTTGGATAGGCAAAGTTTTCCTATTCATCATCTCTTCGAGTGGTGACTCTTCTTCATCCTTACAAAATCTTACTCCCCTCTTCCTGAGAGAAGGATCTCAATTATACTCTTCTACATTTTCTCTCTTCCATAGCTCACCTTCTTTCATAGCAACTTACTCCAATAGTCTTTGAATTCGATGGGACCTAAGCTCGAATAGTCTCCCTTGGGCATAAGTCCCAAGGGTTCTTCTCATTTCATGCCTAAGCCCATCCACGAGATGGCATAGTTGATCCCTTTGCAAATAACCATGGCGAGGACAACGATGTAACAGTGCATAGTATCAGCTCATGGCAACATGCAAGGGTTCATGTCCTCCTTGTTTCCAGCCTTGGATTTTCTATCGCAAGTTAGACACTCAGGAGTATGTTTGGTACTTGTCATTAAATAGTTCTAACATAGTACTCCACCTACGAATGGATTCTGATTCTAAAGACTAGTACTAGCTTTCTATTCCTTTAACTAATATCTGTGGGAACAACTTAAGTTTTTTTCATTCGTTCTTTATGTTTTGTAAGGCACACGCATCATGGAATGCTTGTAAATGATTCTAAGGATTAGCGTTGTATCCCCCTTCAAATCATGGTATGTTGTTCATATATAATCTTTTGATCCTACTATCTTTTTTGTGCCTTGTTGGAATTATAATAGCCTCAGTTATGTCTAACATACTTCGCATAGTGACTAGAGGTTCATCATGATCATCTCATCCATGGTGTCTATGATGCCTACATTGTTCCCTACTCTCCCTTCTTTTATGTCGTGACTCTCTAGAGTGCCCTCGTCCCCTTTCCTGGCTGTTTTGTCTATGACTTTGAATTTGCCTACCTTTATCCTTATGGTCTTTTTCTTTATGACCATGTCTGGATATTGAAGAGAGAGTGAAGGAGATGATGAAGGTGAAGAAGAAGGAAAACCATCACCATGATAGTGTTTGCTACTTTCTCTTCTATGGTCTCATCCCCGATCACGGTTGCAATCAGAATTTCCATCTTTATCATGACTTCGTGTGCCTTTTTCAGATCCTTTATGCTCATGGGTATCAAAACCTAGGTTATGAATAGTGTAATGAAGGTTCTGATACACAACCCCTTGGCCAAAGTCAAGTGGAGGAACATCGTTGTGTGGGAGATTGCCTGAGGTAGGTTCACCATCCTCATTTTCTCTTAAGATATGTGGGGCATCCTGGGACCACTTACCCCTCAAAGACTTATGATGTCTCTCCTATTTCAAGTCCCTTTGACATTGTGCCTCTATGGGACGGTATTCTCTTGAGTCATGATCTTGCACAACGTATTTTGCAACATATTCTGCATGTAAATGTAGCATGCCAATTCGTGTGAGAGCATGAAGAAGCATGCTCGGGACTGAACAATCGGGAGGTAACACTATGTTACCTTCTAAGTCTTGCCAACACAGTTGTTCATCTTGCTGGAGGATAAAGGTGAAGTCTAGTATATACTCATCGGGATGAATATATACCACCCAAACTTATTGAGGAACTGGTAGATCAATGTCATGTGTATTACGCCACTGACTGTTTCCTGTTTCAGACCTACGTAGTAAAGCACTTTCATACGAAGAAGGAGACATACTTGTCTATTCAGTGTGCAATGTATTCTTGTTTATTACTTTCTCAACCAACCCTAAGGGTTCGTTCCAACGATGTGAATGATTTCCTATGTTCTAGTTAGCACACAAACAACTAAGTCCCTGGCAACAGCGACAATGATGAGTGGCAAGGTACCCCTACACTCAACCATACGAATATGAGCATTGCATGCATGATCTGGTCAAATTCCAAGAACTAAGTGCCTATGCGCCTTTGTGGAACAAGGATGGGTTAGTTGATTATTGTCTTTCCAAGCTTACCTGTATGTCATGATTGTATGATTAAGTAAGCTTGAGGCATATGATTTTTATAGTTTTTATGTTTTTATGTCACTCTACTAATAAGGGAGGAGAGAGAGATAACTAAGTGACTAATTTAACTTAACTACTGATTAACTAGGCTTTAACTAATCCTAACACCAGTATCCGTTCTCACTTGCCATACACATCCTGAACCAGTGCAACACTACTAGGATTACCAAACGCTAATCGTTACAGGGTTACCAAGTGTTACACACATGCTCGAAGTGATCGTACTAAGTGTAATTTAACGATTTTCTTAATTGATCAAAATGAATTGCTATGCTAATAACAGAAATGTAAAGTGCATAAAATAAACTAAATGCATAACAAAATAAAATAAAAAAATATGTACGAAAAAAAATCTCAAGTGCTGCACACAAGGTGTGCTTAGGTACATAATGCTTGAATAAAGATCTATCCACACTTCGACCTCTTGCTACGGGCACTTGGAAAATACTCTAACTTTCAAACAAACTACAAGAGTTTCACTACATGATTACTACAAGACTTCTTTTTGACTCCTTCTGAATTCCTCCCTATTGTGCACCTAGGAACTGTATTTATAGGCCCAAGAGTAACCCTAGAATAACTGCTTTAATAATAACCACTCTAATAATTAGAGTAACTACTCTAATAATAACCACTCTAATTATTAGAGTAAATGCTCTCATTAGCTGTACAATTATTTGAAAAATATATTTTTGAAATATAGTGGTTCAAATATTATGCTTTCTACATTTTTTCTTCCTTATATGTAAAAGTCCTCTAGCCATTTAAAACTTGATTTGATATAGAATGCTTTTATATATAAATTTTAGAGCATTCTACTCTTAAGATCTATATTTCTCCATAATCCTAAGTTCTTTATTAGTTAAGTTAAAGTGTATTTTCTCTTATTAGTTTTATAAATTTACACTTTTTTTTGTCAACATTCACCTTTATTTTTGTGGATTCATAAAATTTTTCTAGCTGATGTAACATTGCTTGTAATCCTATTTTTGAATTTTAATGAATAAAAGTCGTATCCATGACTAATCTACTTTAATGGCACAATTAATGAATATTTATTTAATCTACTCCTTTTGTTTGTTAATAAAAATGCTAAACAACTTTGGGAAAAGAAATTAAGGATGACAATTGTGCTTGAGTGTCAATATAGGTACATGGAAATTAAATCAATGAAGTTATTATTACTAAAATTCAAAATTTGAAGGTGAAACAATGAAGTATTAATCTAGTGGCAAGACTCTTAATTTAAAAACTCCAAGTTACAAGTTTAATTCTAGGGATAATGTTAAGTTATAATTACTAAAATTCAAAATTTGAAGGTGAAATAATGAAGTATTAATCTAGTGGCAAGACTCTTAATTTAAAAACTCCAAGTTACAAGTTTAATTCTAGGAGTAATGTTAAGTTATAAAGGTCTATAAAAGTTATGCTATATATCTAGAAGGTACATTAGGTTGAGGAAAAGAGGGATGCTGGAATTCCAAAATAATTAAAATTTACTAATATCTAAGATATATTGTTTGATTAGGACTTTATAACTTAGCATTGCCCACCACAATTAAACCCATGACTTAGAGATTTTAAATCAAGAGTCTTACAACTACTCTAATAGCTCATTGTTAGAGGGTACATATAGCTATCTAGTTCTAGTTCTAATAATCTTTGACTTCTCCTTTTAGAAAACAATTGAAGTTAGAAAAGATTTCTTATACTTAGAAATGAATTCCTTTATGAATTCAATGAAGAAAAGCCCTAATAGAATGAGTAGTATAATAGAGGAATTGATAAAGCTAAGATCCAAGAATTTGTATGATATCTCCAAAATCCAACACTTCTATGTCATTTCAAGCCCCACCAATGGTACTAACAACTTTGTATGATGGTCTAGATGATGACTAGCATTACTGTTAGTGTCACCATCAATGTCATCATCAACTTTCGAGATGTAGAATCCGTATGAAGGTTTAAATGATAGCCTAATGACAAAGATATTTCATCTAGTTATCACTTAACTTTTTAACTTCATTCTATTAGCATGCCCCCTAGATGTATTATTTTTTCTTTGCATTTGATCTTTGCTTTGAAGTGTGAGCAAAATGGAAATTTCATGATAGATTAGTCATCATATCTAGTCAATGATTCAACTTCTACCAAATTTTCTAAGTCTATAGGTTGAAGGAGGTAAGGAAAGCATAAGCATTCTCAATGCCTTTGTTAGGTGATGATTACAAGATGGCATAGAGCATGAAAATAAATTTTTTGGAGATTGAGCTATAGAGAATGGATAGTTATGAGTTGGCATGAACCATTTAGTGAAGTTGGATAATTTTAAAAATGTAGCATTGGTAGAATATTTTCTTATCAAGAATGAGATTGAAGCCTTGATTTTGTGGTAGATGTAGTAGAGGGAAACAACTATATTAAATTTTCTTGTAAATCATAAAAACATTAATTTTAACTAAGCCTTTAGGTAGCCTAATGAATAGTGGTGTAAGGGTGAAGAAGATGTAAGCATCCATAAAGATGACAAAGAAGACTAGTAGAGTGTTACATTGATAATGGGGTTCACTCAACAAGATGTTTTGTATTTTCCTAGTCCAACACCTCAGCATATTCATCACATCAACCCTATCAATTTAGCAATGTAACCGTTATCTCAACCAATCCTTCTTGTTGTAGCAGCTGCTCATGTGACACGTCAATCTATCACTTTATGATCATCTTATAGTTTATTCCCTTATACTAAAAAATGTGGGTCCATCTTTGTTGACTCAAAGGTCCATTCCTCTTTTGAATTTATTTCATCCCATATCCATTACTTTGAAGATTTGCCAACCATATGCTTCACTTCCATTATTACCTCCTTGATACCCTATGCTATAATGAGGTATTTTTGTCTTATTTTTTTCTGTAGTATCTCAACATGTTCTCTTCATCACTAACTTACCTTCAGATATACCTTCAATTACTAATATCTAAGATGTGCATCTTGAACTTATGCTTCTACTAAAAAATCAATTCATAAGACTCCAAGTTAATGAGGATTAGACTAGGAAGGCCACAACTTTGCACAAAGGAAGTTCAATGATTTTCATTTTCCATTTGTTAGTGAATTTCATTAGCTCTCTTATTCTACTTGTTCAAGTCTTAAAGGACATCTCTTTGCTGAATTTTTTCAACTATACTAGGGAAATTGATTGTACAAACCATATCATAAACTTTCATAATGAGTGTATGTTGTTAACAAATTATCCCCATGCAATTCTAAGAAGTTTCTCTAATTTCTTAATAGGTAAAGTACTCAAGTGGTATAGACCACTTCCTCATGTCTCAATTACTTCTTTAGAGTAGCTTTTTACAATCTTTATTAAAAGATTCAAATGTAGCCTTAATAATGGTGGTATGCTTTAAAAGCTTTTGACCATCAAATTGGGGTTTGATGTGATGATAACCAAGTTTATATCTTATTAGACTTCTCCTGCCATAAAACTGATCTATCCATTATTAGATGATTAGCTGTTTGATATCTTTAAATAATAGACATTTCTTGCAAGTCTAGAATTGTTTGCAAAATAGCTATAATTCATGCAAATAAATAAAATGTTACTGTAAAATAAAGAGAATATCAATTCTAAGATCATTTCATATAAAGCAAAACAAGTACTCACACAAAAGATCCCTTTTGCTAATCCCCATCATTTTTACACACTCCATGTTGAAACACGACTTCAACAATATCCCTCGGTGACAAAGAAAATGTAATCACAATAATAGTCTTCTCTAATCCTAAAATGAAATTAATATAAATAGGCTATGATCTTAGCATTAACAATATTTACTAACACATCATAATCTATTTACTAACACATCATAATCTATTTAACTTCAAGTAGTGATAGTGATAGCATAAATAATATTAACGGAGAATTATGTTTGCAATTAACGTTTAGAAAGACCCACATGTCGTTGTACCCTACTTTTCTTGTAAACTGCAAGATGCAGGGCTTTTGCACACATAGTGCGCTCTCTTGCATCATGCAGCACATCGCACCTCTAAATTTTGTTCAAATTGCTTCTTGCAAGCCATTGCACATCAAAAGTTCAGAGATGCGATGGGCTGCATACCGTAGAACATTGCACGGTTTCGGATAACTACGATATCCTGCGCAACGTAGGATCTCATACTGGTATATTTCAAATGAAAGATTTCCGCAACTTGCAGATACTCGCATAATACTATATTCCCTCATGCCAGTGGCATCGTTTTGCACTGATACTCGAGACAACCACAAAAAATGAGTTTTCTCACAAAAAATCAGTTTTCTCACAATAATGCGAATGCCTTGAACAAGACATAACAAGGAACTACAAGACATTGCAAGGAACAGTGAATTGTGGCAGAAAATAGCAGTAACGAAATTGCAAGGAATAGTGAATTGTGATACGAAATAGCAGTTACGAAATTAAAATTTGGTTTTGAACACTTACGCAGGAGAAAATCGCGAGGACGAGTGGATTTGGACCAAACGCTGATGACACCGAGTGCTCAGGAGTCAGAGAGATAGTTTGGGCGCCCGCCACGGTCAAGGCAAAAGGGCACACTGTTGGGCTGAAAGGGGCAGCAAACGAGTGTGAATGTCCGTTGCCACTGCTAAGAAGAAAGGGCAAAGGCGTGGGAACGTTAGGCGCTCCTGCTCGGCCAAAATTTTGTTTTTCATGTTTCCATTATACGATGGAATGCTCATCATGGATGCAAATGGGAGGACTTCTCCACACAGAGTCAAAGCAATTATGGTGAAGTCGCTGCATTCGATTTCGCACCATTTCGATTTTCAACTACTCAAATGTGCCACTCCCTCCGACAGGCCTGTAATTGACCCGTGAAAAAGCCGTAATGGATAGCAAATACGTCAACCCATCCAGATAAAAATATCAATGCAGAAATGACTGGATTCAAATAGTCCCGTATTATCGAATAAATGCTTTGTATCATAATAATTTTTGAAATGAGATTATAAAATTTGATTATTGAATACTTATTTAATGTTTATTATGTTTTATAAAGCATTAATCATTAAAAACTCTTCTAAATATGGAGATCCCTAAACAAAAATATTTTTTTACCCCTTAAACTTTATAGTAAGATAGAATGAATGTTTCTAGGCAAACCATGTACATTTAAATTCAGCAATTTCATGCTTAAATGTTTATGCTATAATATTTTTTTTTTTCAAAATGTCTCTTCAAAGGAACAAGAGTTCCTAATGCAATTTACAATTTAATGTTTGTGCTATGTGCTATTATTAAGGAAAGTTTTTAATTGAACAATTATAGTAACAAAGGACCATTTTTCTATTAAAAACTTCCATGAACTCCTTTTTAATTCAATGAAAATCTAATAAAATATATATTTCATCAAAAAATTACCTTAAATTTGTAATATTATGTCATTACATATGAACCTAGAATAAGAAAATAGTACAAAAATAAAATGAAAGTGGGAGATTTTGCACAACTTAAAATGGAGGTGGATTAGGTTTCCTAGCAAGAAATTATATAATCAATTATTCCTTGAACTAAAAATCTATGATTGCAATTTAACTTCTTTGAACTCTTAAATTATTGTACCAACTTATACATGATTTTTAAAGCAAAATGGAATAATTCAATAGTTTTTCTAGGACTATGTGAAAATTTGGAAGTAATTTAAAATATCAATATCGAATAATTAAATAGGTCCTTCTTTCTCAAGTCAAAGACCAGGGTTTGAGCCTGGGTATAGCCACTCTAAGAGGTTAGGCTTTCTCTCATCTACTAACCCTCCTAGGATCCTACTTAGTAGGATGAACATTGTGGCTCCAAGTGTTGATCCTTTTTAATATAGAATAATAAAATAAAAAAGAATATTTAGTTTCAAATACAATATACTTAAAGTTGTGATATTTTTGGAACTCTCATTATTCATGACAATGAAAAGATGATTTGATAAGGTTATTTCATTACGGAATTCCTAAATGTTTTGTATAGTTATTGATGAGTGGTGAGAGTTTCCTATGCCCAACCATATAGATCATAAGTGTTCACACATAATCCGATTGAATTCCATGGATGGAACTAATATGGTATTTAGATCATTAAGCATTGATTGCAAGTTAATGTCTTTCCACCTAGGCTAGTAGTAGCTTTATCATGCACAGTTTAGTCCAAAGTGAGGTATATGATTATCATGTTGTTGAAACCTTAAACTAAACTAATCAATAACATAGAAATTCATGGTTGAATCTAATTAACAATTAAATTAAATCATAAACTAACTTAAGGATGACAAGTGTCCATTCCCAGCTTGTTGTACATGTTTAGAATTTACATACCCACTATAGAGATTATCAAGTGTTATACTACTAGGCAAACCAAATGATGAAGTATCAATAAGACAAGTTGCTTTGACGCATGCCCGTTGACACAACCCTATCAATGTATCCTATGATGCATTAACACAGGTACATCAATGTTGATTGATGAGCAAAGAGGTACCCCTACACCCAACCATATGAATCACTAAGGTGTTTACGTGCAATCTAGTCGAATTCCATGGTCCTATAGTTCTCTAGTGCACTAGCTCTTCTAAGAAGTGAAATGGGCATTGAGAACATTTGTTGTCTTCCCAACTACACTTGTGAAGCTCAGGGGTATGGTTTAAGTGTAATTGAGGTACATGATTTTTCTTATTTTATGCTTTATATTTTTGATCGCCTACAACAAGAATGAAAGGTAGAGTAATTTAAGATCTAATTCACCTACTACCTAGCTAGCCTAACACAACTAACCACCTGACTTTCTTGAACACATCCTTAACACATATAGTGCTATTGGGCTACCAAACATTAAGCATTGCTAGGTTACCAAGTACTATATGTATGCTTGAAGTGGTCATGCTTGTGTTCATTAATAGCTGGAAATTAGTTACTTAATTGAAATGCAGTAAAGTAAAGTGCATTAGAGTAAAATGCATTAAAAGAAACATTAATCTATTCTCAATGCTGCAAGGATTATCAAAGAGTTCATTTTTATTCCCGTCACACTATTGTGCTCAGGTACATCAGTGTTTGAACAAAGAACCATATATACTTAGACTCCTTCTGCGGGCACTTAGAATATATTCTAACTTTAGAAAGAATAAACAGTAAGAGCTTCGCTACTCTGACTAAAAATTATAAAAAATTCATGCCAAATCGGGAGCCCAGGTGCTATACTTATAGGCCAACGTATACCCCTCAACGTCGGATACCTGATGTCGCATATGGGCTCCGACATTAAAGTAGACAAAAAAATGTGTTTCATCATACCTCCATGATTGAATAAAAACTTGTCCTTGAGTGAAGGAAAGGAGGAAAAAATTATTACAAAATATTGGGAAGGTATGGGATTATTGATTGATATACAAACTCACTCAGATGGAACAAATAAACTCTTAGTACCCAAGTGTATAGAGATATAACTTTTTACAAAATTGGGTGTTCATGATAAGAGAAGGGAACACCTTGGATAACACTAACATCCAACACCTCTTGGTAGCTGAAGAGTGAGGGAGAAGATCCAGTAATTATGAATGATCCTCATTGTGGGGTACTGCTGCATCATCTTTGGTTAAGATAGTCCAACTTCTAGTCCATGCTTCCTACTACAATCACAACAAAATCATGAATTAGTATGCAATGTGTAACACATAGCTATTAAATGTATTGTCTCATTGGTGGTTACACTTAGCTAGGTTGTGATTATGATAGATTGATTCCTTTAGTGTTAGCGAGAAGGCTGACAAATAGAGTAAAATAGATAAGTAGTCTATTAAATTTGAAAAAAGTTTAACATAAGGAAAATATTTAAAGAGGGTGTAAGAATTCACAATAATAAAAAGGAAAGTTCACTAATAAAATGTTGTGAAGATGTGCAAAATTGGATGTCATTGAAGGGATAAATAAAAAGAATTTGATTATAAGAGTATCTAAGGTTAAAGAACTTAACTAACCCAACCAAAAGATATGCAAGTCGATCCTCCCCAAAGTAGGCACAAGTCTTTTATGCCTTTGCATAACTTTAAACCAAAGAGTCTATGGGCTTTGTGGATGGCTAATGGTTATAGAAGGTTAAGTGCAAAAACCTGGAAAAAACTAACTAATAATTCCGACACATCAAACTAGGACATTGAACAAGAACATGAAACTGGCAGTGAAGTGAGACATGGAAAGCATAGATGGATGAGAGAGAGCAGAATGGAGTCCTTGATTAAGGTACATGAAGTCCCTTGTGGATTTTGTGGTTAAATGACTTGATAGGATCCATCCTTAGTTTAGACCCAAAACCAACCACATTCAATGACTTCGCATCATCATTATAAGACTAATCCATTCATTGAGACACAAGAGTGCTCCCATAGAACAACCACCATTCCTTATTAGGGAAGAAAATAGAAGTAGGAAGTGAGGAAGGGCCTTAGTTAGAGTGGACTAGTCCCATAGCCAGTGCTTGTAGCCCATTTATTTTGTCTAAAGGGTGTGCTTTGGATTCCCGCCATTTTTTTTTGAAATGGAAACCATACCATGCAAAAACATATGTATTTATTTTGTCTAAGGTGTGTGCTTTGAATTTCCATCATTTTTTTTCTTCTTCTTTTGGATGAGAAACACACCATGTAAAGACTTATTCAACTTCTTTTTATTGGTTGACACAGAACAATAAGAAATCCATGAAAACACACATGCACCTAGGCAAATAGAAATGCACAAAGGATACCAAATCCCCTTGAAGCCACACCCTGTTCAACCTTTGAATCCTTTCAAATTCTGAAAACTACCAAAGTCACAAATTTGTTGAAGTTTCATTAATGAAAAAGGGACTGCATATTTCTAAAACAAGGAAAACCATAAATTTTTTGGATGATGGGATGTTTTGGACTCACTTCCTATTCCATGAAAAAGAAACCATGTCCTAATCATCTGTAATGAAATTCAAAGCCAGAATCTAGACACCAACAATCAAATATCAAAATAGTGCATACCACCATCAAGCAATACATTACCACTATACCTGGCACTTATTAACAAAAAGTTAGAAAATCACACCAAAATAAAATAAAATAAAATATAAAAGATAGTGTAAAATATTCAATAAATAGCAAATGTACTAACGATGGTGTAAAACAAAAATTTGAAAAGATTAATAACATGAAAACAAGAATATGTAAAATAAAGAATGTGTAAAATAAAATGTTGTAAAAGAAAAATGTGTAAAACAAAAAGATGAAAAATTGAGGAGTTGCTTATATGGTTAGCATGGGTGGCCATCTCCCCCATGACTAGGTTGAAAGGAGGAGATTCAAAATATGGAGCATGGTTGTCCATTTGATGAGGCTCTTGTTGTATTAGTTGGCTTATGCTCATGGAAAGGCTTGATCTATTGGATGTTAACAAGCTATTTCTTGTTTGGGCTCTTAGGTTTGTAGATCATCATGACCCAGAAGGAAAAGTTTCATAAATGATGTAATGTCCTTCCCACAATGTTTGGAACTTACTTCATTGAGGTACGTGTGTTGGGTTCTAGTAGAGAACCTTATCTCGTAGTTGAAATTTGATTTTTCTAATTTTAAGGTCATGACACTTTTTATTGTAGGCCTTATGTGACTTGTTAGATGATAGGGCTACCAATTAGTTTTCATCTAGCAAGTTGAGATTCATTAGTCTTTCTTTTTGGGCTAGACTCAAGTCAAGGTCGAGGTCATAAGCTATTGAAAGTGTACGACACTTGGATTGAACAGGAAGTGTTGGTAATTTCCTGTACACAAGCTCATAGGGAGAATAGCTTATAGGAAGTTTTCATGTTGAGTAGTAGGCCCAAAGGGCATCATTAAGTTTTGGGCTTTGGTCTTTCCTATATTTGCTAATAGTTCTTGTCAGAATCTTTGTAATTTCCCTATTAGTAACCTTAGCTTGACCATCAGCCTAGGGGTGGTAGTGTGTTGTGAGTTTATGTTCAATCCCCAAGCATTACATGAGCCTTTGAAAAGTAGTGCCTATAAAGTGAGTTCCATTATCAGAAATTAATGCATGTGGTACACCAAACCTATTTACAACATTTTGTTGTCAAAACCAAGCAGCAGTAGAAGATGTATAGTCGATGATAGCTACTGCTTCTACCCATTTTGTACAATATTCAATAGAAACTATGATGTATGCCTTTCCATTTGACATGGGCGTGTTGAGACCCATGAAGTCAATGCCTCAAATGTCAAAGGGTTCTAGTGCTTGAATCCATTATTGAGGTCCCTCCATTTGAGGAGTCATTCAACCATCTCATTGGCATTTTTCACAAGAGTAGATGTAATGGTGAGAATCCTTGAAGATTGTTGGCCAATAGTACCTTGCCATCAAGATTTTAATGGTCGTGTGTCTTCCAGCATAGTGTCCTCCACAAGGACCTTCATGAGCATCTTGGAGAATGGACAGTTGATCAACATCAGGGACATACCAATGAACTAGGCCATCAGTGCACACTTTGTAGAGGTGTCCGTTGATCTCCATGAAGTGTTTTACCTGGTGAAGAAACTACTATTTTTTCTAGTGGTCCAACCCTTGTGGCATCTCTTGAGTGACAAGATAGGTGAGAATGCCATCATAGTAATTAGGCTTATTAGGAAATTGTTCAGTTATAGCCCCAACAAAAGGAAGTTCATCAAGAAAGATATCAGACAATGAATTTTCTTTCTCTTTGTCATCCCATTGAAATTGAGAAAAGTGATCAATGAGCACATTCTCAGTGCCCTTTTGATCTATCGAATTTCTACAAGATCACTAGTCACTGTATCATATGGGGGCTCACTATTGGCTTGTTCATAAGGAAGCAAATAGCACTATGGTCCATGTGTACAAACACCTTGTATCCAAGCACATAATACCTAAACTCCTCTAGAGAAAACACCACAACCATCAATTCCTTTTCTATGATGGTGTAGTTTTGTTGTGCATCCACAATGCTTCAACTAGTGTAATGGATGTAGTATGGATGTTTCTTGTCTTCTAATTGCATAAGCACAACTCCTAAGGCATAATTTGATGCATTTTTATTATATGAAATGGTTTAAACTAGTTAAGTGCTTGTAGGATTAGAGTTTCTAGAAATTTCTCTTTTAGCTGTTGAAATGCTTTTTCACATTCTGCGGTCCAAACAAAGGGAGCATCTTTCTTTGCTAGCTCCACCAACAGTTTTGTGATCTTAGAGAAATTCTTTATGAATTGCTAGTAGTAGCCAGTATGTCCAAGGAACGATTGAACATCTTTGACAGTTTCTGGTTAGCGAGTTATTCCTTGGATTATCCTTATTTTCTCAAGGTCTACCTCAATTCCTGCTTGTGATATCCTATGCCCTAATACAATACCCTCCTAAACCATTAAATGACTCTTTTGCTAATTGATTCATAAGTTGGTTTCAACACATCATTTTAGCACATGCTCAAGGTGATCCAAGTCTTGCTCAAATGTAGCTCCATAAGTGGAGAAGTCATCCATGAAGACTTCCACACCAGTTTTGATTTGCTATTGAAAAATTCTTAGAACTAGGTGTTGGAATGTAGTAGGAGCATTGCACAGATCAAAAGGCATCTTGCAATATTTAAAAGTCCCCTAGGAATTCATGAATGTTGCTTTGGCATGGTCCTCTGGTGCAATTTGAGTTTGGTTATAGGCATTATAACCATCTAGAAAACTATAGTAGAAATGCCAAATATTGTGTCTAGCACCTGATCAACAAATGGAAATGGAAAATGGTCCATGAATATTGCCATATTCAGTAGCCAAAAATCAATGTAGACCCACCACTTACTTCCTTTCTTTGGAACAATCACGAGTGGGCTAACCCACTCACTATCTGCAATGGGATAAATGAACCCCACCTTGATGAGTTGTTCGATTTCCTCCTTGATGATCTGCTTTAGTTTGGGGTTTAATTGTCTTTGTGGCTATCTTTTTGGCGTCATGGCTAAATCAGTGTAGATGCAATGCTGACATATCCTAGGATCAATCCCTGTGAGTTTAGGATATGACCAAGTAAAAGATGCTAACCAATTTTCAACTACATTTAATAGTATCTTTTTCTACTCTAGAGCAAGATTTGCATTGATTATAACTGGCTTTCCATTTTTTAAGAACACATATTTCATGTTGGTCAATAGCGTTTTTAGTTTAAGGGGCTCTTGTTTGAAACTTTCAAGAATTTCCAACTCTCCCCAATAGGTATAATCATTTGTATCATCAAGGAGTTGGTGATGAACTTGCTCTAGTTTATTCATGCCTATGACATATGCACATGTCAGGCTCTTAGTCAATTCCATGCAAAGTGTGCTACTTCCAAAATTAGCAATCATCCACTAGGTGCCCTCCTATTTTGTGGCTATTGCATATAGACATCTTTGAATTTCTACTTCTGGTGCACATTGCTTGCATGCAGAGATAGATTTTGTTTCACTACCCAAAGTTTCTACACACAATTGCACCCTGTATCATTGTACACGATGCATGGCACTCACTTCTTCTCGATCTTTCCAAATGCATTTTCTTTGGATATTTTCAAGGAAAGATCTTTGATGCCCGTTTTGGCATCAACAGTGCTTAGCAATAACCTTCCCGTGATGATTAGGAAATTCCCTTTGTAATTCTTCACTTTGATTACTAGGAAATTAGGAGGATAAGACCACCCATAGATAGTGGTCATGATGTCTTCTACTAGTTCCAATGGAACAATGATGGACTGGTTTGCCAATTCTAATATGATATTGCTCTTCTTTAAAGGAGGTAGGTTCCATGTAGTATAAATCTCATGAGAAATTAGGTTGACACTGGAACCTGATTGGAGAAGAGCTTTGCATGGTTCATTCCCAATGATCTACAAATAAATCAAAGGACTTCTAGGATCTACTAACTTCTTGGGAAGGTTTTCAACATGGATCCAATCAAATATGGTGTGAGTCAGCATTACAGTATGTATCCTAGGTAGATTTTGGTTTGAAGGGGACTTGAAGGAATTTGATACAGAGGAAGATGGAGGGATAGGGTTATCAACCATTGGTGTATTTGAAGGCTTAGGTGGATTTCCTGGTTGGAAAAAAGGTCTTTTCTTGGATCAAGCATCTAACCCACTCAGTTGATTAACTAGTTGTAGGTTAATAGCTCTAGTAGCATTGCATTGTTGTAGTTGAGAAGGTAGGTCAACCTACATAAATGGAGTAGGTGGTAGGGATGCAAGTGAAGGAGGAACATGTGTAGGCATAAGAGGGGGATAAGGGTAAGAGGTGGTATCCCTTCTTTTATGTGAAAAATGAGTTCAATAATAATCAGAAGGGTGGTAGTGAGATTGAAAAGTAGAAATGTGACTAAAGAAGTCATGTGGAGATAGTGGTTGCTGAACATAGTAACCATATGGTTTAGGCTATCGATAAGGGTATTGCTAGCACCCATGATTGTGGTTGCTGCCACTATTGATATTACTCATATGGTTGTGGTGGAGCTCCATTTGGATAATATGGTTGTTATTGGTGGAACTGCCTAAAATTACCTTGAGGACAAGGTAATCTTCTGGATGTTTGCCTTTGTGTTGGTTGTGAATTCAAAGCATACATCCTAGACTCCTGTAAGTGTGACACAATGGGGCAACATCCCTTAGGATGTACATATTGGTAGATGTCACATCCATATCATCATCTGATTCACTTTCTGCAACCTCTTCTATCACAATAATCTTGCCCTTACCTTTGTGATAGGCACATTCAACTTCCTTATGCCTCTTGTGCTCATGATCACTACCTTGTTCTTTGGACTCTTTAGCAATTTTTAAAACAACTTGGAATATGCTATCCATGGAGTCCAATAATTGATCAACTTTGGCTATAATTTCATATTGAAATTTTTGGAGTGGCAAGGTTTCCTTTTTTTACCACCTTATTAGATGTGGATTCTTCCTCACTATCATAGAATCAAACCTCCCTCTTTCGGATGGAAGGATCGCAGTTGCACTCTTCTACACTTTCTCTTTTTCTTAATTCACCCTCCTCTTTAGCTACTTGTTCAATTAGTCTTTATACCTGATGGGTGCTTAATTTTGACAATCACCCTTGGGCATAGATACCAATAGTTCTTCTTGTTTCTAATCGAAGACCATCTACAATGTGGTGAAGTTGATCTAGTCGAGTATAACCATGGCCAAAACATTTATGCATTAAGGAATAATATCATTCAATAGCATCATACAAGGGTTCATGTGTTTCCTATTTCCATCCTTGGATTTGCCTTCTTAAATTGGACACTCTAGAGTATGTTTAATATTTGTCATTGAACAAGTCAAGCATGGTACTACATCATCTGATAAATTTTGGCTCTAAGGACTAGTACTAGTTCTCTGCTTCATTGATGAGTGTCCTTGGAAACAACTTAAGCTTTTGCCACTCATTCTCTATGTTCTACAAGGCACATGCATCTTCAAAAGCTTGGAGATGGTTCTACAAATCAGACTTATATCCTCCTTTAAACCGAGGAATATTATTCATGTCTAACCTTTTGATCTGACTATCCTACAAGTGCCATGTTGAAATTTGTATTTCCTTTGCAATGTTTAGCATACTTTAGGTAGCAATTAAAGGCTCATCGAGGCCTTGATCATGGTGCTTACAATGCCCTCTACTACCCCTTCGTTCATGGTGATGTGCCTTTCCTGAATGTCATACCACCGCAGTTGTTCATCCTGATGTAGGATGAAGGTGAAATTGGGTATATACTCATCAAGATGAGCATATCCCATGCAATATTGTTGAAGAATCAGCTGATGAGCTTCATCAAACTTGGATGGAGAAAAACTCCTATGAGAAGAAGACATTTTCGATTAGATGATAAAAATGTAGTAGGCTTTTAAATTTTTGTTGTAGTAATTGTAAAATATGATATGACTCTAAGGTTCATTCCAACAATTTAAATAATTTCACTAGGTCCTAGGTAGTGCATGAAACAGCCTAAAGATCCCTAGAAATGGCACCAATGATGAGCGACGAGGTACCCCTACGTCCAACCATACAAATCACTAAGGTGTTTACGTGTGATCTAGGAAAATTCTATGGACCTATAGTTCTCTAGTGCACTATATCTTCTAGGAATTGAAATGGGTGTTGAGAACATTCGTTGTCTTCCCAACTACACTTGTGAAGCTCAAGGGTATGGTTTAAGTGTAATTGAGGTAAATGATTTTTCTTATTTTATGTTTATAATTTTGATCGTCTACCACAAGAATGAAAGGTAGAGTAATTTAAGATCTAATTCACCTACTACCTAGCTAGCCTAACACAGGTAATTGCCCCACTTTCCTGGACACATCCTAAACACATATAGTGCTACTAGGCTACCAAACATTAAGCATCACTGAATTACCAAGTACTATATGTATGCTCGAAGTGGTCATGCTTGTGTTCATTAATAGCTAGAAATTAATTACTTAATTAAAATGCAGTACAGTAAAGTGCATGAAAATAAAGTGAATTAAAAGAAACATTAATCTATTCTCAATGCTGCAAACATTGTCAACGAGTTTGTTTTTATTCCTGTTACACTGCTATGCTTAGGTATATCAGTGTTTGAACAAAGAACCGTACACACTTAGACTCCTTCTATAGGTACTTAGAAAATATTTTAACTTTGGAGAGAATAAACTGCAAGAGCTTTGCTACTTTGATTGAAAACTATGAAAAACTTATGTCAAATCAGGAGCTGAAGCACTATATTTATAGGCTAGCATATACCCCCCGATGTCAAATACTTGATGTTGCATCTAGATTCGATGTTAGAGCTCCGATGTCGAGGCTTTGACATCAAATACCTGATGGTGAAGCAAATGAAAAAATGTGTTTCATCACTGATGTAAGCATTGCATATATAAATACACATACCCCTCATACCCCTCACTTTAATGGCACATGTTGGTTGTAGCTTAGCCAAACCCTTGCAGTTTCTTCCCATAAAAGTTAGAACATTTTTCCTTTTGAGTGCATGTAGTGTGGATTCAAGTAATTATATGAAATTTTATTCAAGTCCATCTATACATGGATGCATTTGCATGAGCAGCAATAAAATCGAGATTTCTTCTATCCATTGTAGCACTTAGACTAGCATAATGTTACTGTTAGCAAGTTACTCTCTTATTCTTAAGTAATTAATCTTATCATTCATAAGCAATGTGAGTACGACCACTTTGAGTATAATCTATTAATGCTTAGTAATCCTAGTATTGGATGCTTGGTGCACCCAATAGTATACACTCAATAACCCAATAGTGTTAATATATATTCAAGATGTGTATGACAACTGAGAATGGATACTCTACATTAGGCTAGTTAGTTAATGACGTAGTTAATTAGTTAGTTAATTTAAACATTAAATCTTTATTCATTTAATCATTTAGCAAGTAAGAGAAAAATAATAAAAAACACAAAAATAAATATCTTATGCCTCAACCATACTTAACTATGCATAAATTAACACAAGTGTGGATTAGGAAGACAACAATTTACAACTATATAATTCACCATCTAGGAATATCAGTCACTTAGGTAAATAAGTTCATAGAATTTGACTAGATCATGTATGAATTCTTGTGATTTGTATGGTTGGTCATAGGGATTACCTACTACTTATCACCAAGCAATAGCACTACTAGGATTACCAAGTGAATCGTTATTTACACTCAAATTTGATCATGCTCATTCCACCAATGATTAATGTGCATAGAAATTGCATTAAAAGTAACTCTATTTTAAGTCAATAGAAATTGCATTAAAAGTAACTCTATTTTAAGTCAATAGAAATTTCATTAAAAGTAACTCTATTTTAATTCAAAGTACTTTAATGAATATGAATTAATCTCAATCTTATTGCTAGTTATGGATTACGTCCAGGTGCAATGCCACTCGAATAAGATGTTGTACAATTGACTCAAATTCATGTTGTGGCATTCATTGAATGTTTGCTAATATTATGAATGAAAACTACAAGAGTTTGACTATAATATTGACCAAATGATGTCAAATACGTAGCAAATGCTCACATATTTAAAAGAAAATATGGGATATTATGTTAATGCATAGGCTTCATCAACACATATATGTTGATGTAACTATGACGTAGTAGATGTGACCTAGCAACCAACTGAGATGTGTCAACGATGATGCATATGCATTGATGCAGATGCAACATAGCATATATGATATTGTAATCGATTGATATAATTAACAAACAATGCTTCATCAATTACCAATACATAAAATTCTTTTTATGTTTCCATAAACAATTTACATATGATAAATTAGCCAACCTCTTTTTAGGAGATTGGAGAAATTGAATTGAATTTGAAATTGAAGCTTTATTATGTTGAAGACCCATGGAATCTATTGGAATAATATTACATTTTCATGAAAAATAAAGATAGACCCTATAAATTTAGCAACAAAAACAAATCATCTAAGTTTTTGGTTGTAATATTATAATACTATCTTAAGTAGGCAATCACAACAAAAAAAAGAAAAACATGCAACTTATCCTCAAGGGCTTTGACTTGCATAACCTACAATTATGCTCTTCTTGAGGGAGTTGCATCCATCTTCTATTTTCAATTTTAAGATGATGCTAACTTAAGAATATATACAATGATGAAAAAATGATTAGATAAGGTTATTTCATTTTCAAATTCTAGAATATTTTTCATAGTTACCAATATATATAAATTTCTTTTTATTCTTCTAAAGAGAATTCATACATGATAAATTAGCCAGCCTCTTTTTAAGATATTAGAGAATATGAAATTGAAATTGAAGGTGAAGGTTTATTACATTGAAGACCTATATGATCTATTGAACAAATATTATATTTTCATGAAAAATAAAGAAAGAATTTACAGATGAAGCACTAATGAAGTAACAAAAAAAATCATATAAATTTTTTGTTATATCATTGTAATGATGAATTAAATGGTTAGTCATAACACACAAGAAATGCATGCACCTTATTCTCAAGGGCTCTTAACTTGCACAACCTATAGTTACACTTTTCTTGGGATAGTTGAATCCATCTTACAATTTCAATTTTAAGATGATGCAAACTTAAGTGAAGCTTATTTGTTGATGGCATTGAATAGTAGCTAAGAGATAGTAAGTCTATGCATCTAGTTTTTTAGATCTAATATGATGTAAATAAAATTGTTCCTTGCCTTGTACATTTGACCAAAGTTCTGTTAAAATATTTTGCTTAACTCATTGGTGACTATGCCACTACATTTTCTCCCAAGAAATATTTCATCTTCTCAACCATTGCATTCCTCAAAATACCAACTATAGTAATGAATCTGTGAAAAGTGGTTTAGAGAATTTTTTCTACTATGAGATATTCAAGCTATAAGTGTATGTAATAAATTAACATAAGACTTTTATTTTTAAAAGTAAGAAATTATATTAGGATAATAATATTAAGTCATTTGCATTTTTAAGATATGGTAAGGTGCTCAATTCTTAAGTGGAAGAGCTTAAGCTTGGACACAACCACTTGTAGAAGCTAGGCTTTTGCTCTCTACCAACCCTTCATAGATGAGCATGGGAATACAATCACTTGTAGAAGCTAGGCTTTCACTCTTTACCAACCCTCCCCACACATGAGCATGGACTCTCAATAATGTTCCATGACATTACCGAAAATTGAAATTTTGATAAAAGAAGCCTAACTAGAAGTTGTAATTGAAGTACAACACGTCTCTTTCATCTCAAAGATTTCAGAAAGCTTCTTTTATTAATAAAATTTCTTTTCAGGGTCTAATGCCCCCAAAGATTTCAAGAAAGAGGGTCAAGAGTTCTGTAAACAAAAGTTAAGGCACAATGTAACGCCCATCAATTGAATAGGTGGATGTGATGTGATGCGTAAAGGTGACTTTTCTGCTTCTGCACCCAATAGATATTATTACTTTTATAAGATTCCTAAGGAAAACACCATGCTAAAAAGACACCGAGAAACATTTGTTTATTGAGCTCAAGTCCATGCATATCAAGATGTTTACCGTCTAAAATCTTCGGTGTACGCCAACGAAAGAAAGAAGCAGGCAGCATGTAAACGATGTTCTAGATTGCTAAACTCATTTTTTAATAAAATGAGGAATGTAGTGCACGGATGAACGACGACGTGGCAGAAAATTGCCCATTCATGCTGTTTTCTCTTGGATACCGCTTCATAATGAAGAGTAGAACAATGATTACATACAGCAGTCCACCAGAAATGTAATCATCTCAGCTGGCCCCACAGCGGCCGCGGACCCCAACCTCAGATCCCCCGTAGACCACAACCACTATGGGCATCACCGCCAGTGGCCTGTATGCCCCACACCTAGTCCCTTACCTAGAGTGTCACATTGACCCAGGCAAACCCATGCCCCCCCCCCCCCCCCCCCCCCCCCGCGGGGGGCCCCCCCTNCTTCAGAGGTTTGGAGTCTCGGAATCGGCTCCCCCGGGCTAGCCACCAGGTACTATCAGTTTTCCTCGATTAATTGGCCTATGCCTGTCATGTGATTGCTTATAACGTTTTTGATCCAGAGAAGCATCTGGTTGTATGATTGCAGGGCGAGTGGCGGAATTTCTAGAAGCTTCCCCTCGATGTTGTCATTGGGTCCAATGTTTGTAGTCAACGCGTCACTTTGAGGGAGCTGTCCCAGCTCGTCCTGCATGCCTTCAATATCCTGTGGCTCCCTGGGGGACGTGACCAAGCCAGAGACCACGGTGCTTCCTGCCTAGGAACCAGGCCATCGCTGTCGTCATTGGTACATCTGTGCTGGTTGAGGCTATGGTCAAAGCATTGGGATCAGGGTGCCAGCCTGCCAAAGGGCATGGATTACCCCAGGGTGTCTACCAGGGTGCTGCTATTGTAAGGATGCCCAGAGGAAGTACGGGAGGTTGACGGGAGTCTTGGCATGCATTCTTTGGAGGAACATAAAATGTACCCCATTGAGCTTGTGGTGCGAGCTTGACTGGATGAAACATCGCTCCACCAACGTCGCCGTAGCACGCCACTTGGTCGGGAGGGCCATCCCCTGAATATGTCTGCTGGTTGTCTGGGCAACAGGCCAATGGAACAAATCGGCCACCGTAGCCTGTGACCTAGTGATCGAGGGGATCAGGTCCCCCGTGGCGAGCGCACCAATCATCATGGCCAGAGCCTCGACGGTTACTAGAATTTGGCATCCCCTGAACACGGCAGTCTCCCCTCTCCAATTCATATAAAATGCTTGAACATCTAGCTTCAAGTCACCCATGATGCGCTGCACCACTATGGTCCATCCCATCTGCACAATTGAGCGCCACAGCTCCAGTTGCTATTGAAGTTCGGTAGCGGGTGGCTCGAGGAAAGCGCTCGTAACCATGACCTTCGTTATTTTCCCCCAGAGTCTGCGAAATTGGTAGGCCAGTGGGGTAGGTGGGGGTAGATCTATTCCTTTAAAGACTTGGTCATTTCTGGTGTGCTAGAGGGTCCATAGTGCCGCCAGCATCGGCGAGTTTCCCGAGTAGTCGAGTGGGGGGAGGCCGGCCGTACGCCATACGTGCCTCACCATGTGGGAACCATGTGTAAAGTATTGGAGCATCTCTATGCACTGATTGCACAATGGGAAGGTGGTATCAATGACCATGCCACGTGCTCTTAGCTGCTCACAAACAAGAAGTGTCTGATGCATGATGAGCCACCCAAAGGTCTTGATTTTTTCGGGTAAGACGCCTTTCTAAAGGTGCATCCACTAGGGGTTTGCCGGGAATTGACGCTGGAGCAGCAGCCGAGGATGTAGGGTGACCTTAGTCGCACTCTTGAGCATGCTTACGTGTGTGCACAGTTGGTGCCACACTAGGGAATCCGTCCTAACCGCCACCCAGGAACGGTTTTTTTGCTACAGAATCTGCACCCATTAGGGGGGGGGGGGTCATCTACCATCAGAGAAAATCAATGCAGGAGTCTCTACCTACCCATTGCAGCTTCCACTACAAACGATAGAATACCCAAAATGAAGTATTAATCTAGTGGCAAGACTCTTAATTTAAAAACTCCAAGTTACAAGTTTAATTCTAGGAGTAATGTTAAGTTATAATTAAAATTTGAAATTTGAAGGTGAAACAATGAAGTATTAATCTAGTGGTAATACTCTTAATTTAAAAACTCCAAGTTACAAGTTTAATTCTAGGAGTAATGTTAAGTTATAATTAAAATTCAAAATTTGAAGGTGAAACAATGAAGTATTAATCTAGTGGTAATACTCTTAATTTAAAAACTCCAAGTTACAAGTTTAATTCTAGGAGTAATGTTAAGTTATAATTAAAATTCAAAATTTGAAGGTGAAACAATGAAGTATTAATCTAGTGGTAATACTCTTAATTTAAAAACTCCAAGTTACAAGTTTAATTCTAGGAGTAATGTTAAGTTATAATTAAAATTCAAAATTTGAAGGTGAAACAATGAAGTATTAATCTAGTGGTAATACTCTTAATTTAAAAACTCCAAGTTACAAGTTTAATTCTAGGAGTAATGTTAAGTTATAATTAAAATTCAAAATTTGAAGGTGAAACAATGAAGTATTAATCTAGTGGCAAGACTCTTAATTTAAAAACTCCAAGTTACAAGTTTAATTCTAGGAGTAATGTTAAGTTATAAAGGTCTATAAAAGTTTCATCCTATATATCTAGAGGGTACATTAGGTTGAGGAAAAGAGGGGTGCTGGAATTCCAAAATAATTAAAATTTAGTAATATCTATGATATATTGTTTGATTAGGACTTTATAACTTAGCATTTTTTGCTAAAATTAAACCCATGACTAAGAGATTTTAAATCAAGAGTCTTTTTTTTCTTGGAAAAAATCAAGCAAATTGTTATTCCCAAAAAGAATGTTGTACACCAGTACAATGCAGGCCAGAGCTACTAGCCCCACAACGACTGCAGGCCCAAACCCTGGGTCCCCCGTAAGGCTCAACCACCATAGGGCATCCCTGTGAGGTGTGGAAATGTCCCATTCCCAAACCCTACACCAGTGATGTCGAGCAACTCGGACATGTCCGAACGGCCTGCCCCTACCCCCACTTTAGGGGCTTTTGGGGGCGGGGGGGGGGGGGGGGGGGGGGGGGTTGTGGTTGGAGCCCTGACTCTCCTTGAAGGTTTGAAGTCTCGGGATTGGTTCTCCCAATCTTGCTGCCAGGAGATGTTTATTTTCCTCAATCATCTAGGCAATGCCTGTCATATGGTCTCTGATAACATTCTAGATCCATTGCAGCATCTAGAAGTATGATTGTGGGGGCAGTGACAGATTCTCAGACATCTGCACCCCCCCCGGTGTTGTCTCTGGGTCTAGCGTTTGCAATCATGGCCTCATTCTGCTGGACCTGTTCTAGGTTGCCCTACGTGCTTTCATTCTCCTCAATGTCCCGAGGGAGCATAGTCATAGTCTCGTCCGAGATTGTGATCCCCTTGGCAGAAGACCCTATTTCCCATGCTGTTGTTGAAACCTCTATGCATGTCTAGGCTGTGGTAGAAGTAGTAGGATTGGGGTGCCAGCCTGCCAGAGAGCCCGAATAGCCCTTGGGTGTTTGCAAGGGCATCATCGTTGCAGAGACTCCCAGAGGAAGTGGGGGAGGTTGACAAGAGTCTTGGCGCACATGCTCTGGAGGAACATAAAGTGTACTCCATTGAGCTTGTGATGTCAGCCTGAGTGAATAAAGCAGCACTCCAGCAGCTTCGTCATGGCACACTAGGTGGGTGGGAGGGTCTTCCCCCTAATGTGACCACTGGTATTCCGGGGGACGGGACCCTTGAAGAAATTAGCTGCAGTGGCCTGGGTCTATGCAACTGGGGGAATCTGGGTCCCTGTTGCGGGGCCCCCAATCACTGCGGCCAAGGCATCCACAGTCACCAAAATTTGGTGCCCGTAGAACTCAACAATATCCTCATTTTAGTTCTCATAAAATGGCTAGACGTCTAGCTCCAGGTCCACTGTGATGCGTCGCAGCACTTTGGTCCACCCCATCCATGTAACCCAATGCTAGATCTTCGGTTGATTTTGGATGTTGATTGCAGGTGGCTCGAGGTATGCACGCGTACCCATAACCATAGTAATTTCACCCCAGATTCTACGGAACCAGTAGGCCAGCGTTGCAGGTGGGGGAACCTCTATCCCTTTAAATGCCCAATCGTTTCTAGTGCACCAGAGGATCCACAACGTGGCGAGTGTCAACGAAGTTCCAAAGTATTCGAGTGGGGGAAGACCGGCCGTACACCATAAGTGTTGGACCATGTGGCATTCATGTAGGTAGTGGTAAAGCTTCTCTGTGCATTGATTGCACATCAGGCAGATTTCCTCAATGTGCATGCCATGTGCCCTCAACTACGTGCAAATTGGAAGAGCCTGGTGCAGGATAAGCCACCTGAAGATCTTGATTTTTTCGGGTAGGTGGCCTTTCCACAGATGCATCCAACGAGGATTCATCAGGAATTGATGCTATAGGATCTGCTAGGGATGTAGGGCAATCTCGCTTTCGTGAACAAGTATGCTGAGATGCATGCAGAGTTGTCACCACACCAGGGAGTCTAACCCGATAACCACCCAGGGAAGATACTTGCGTCGTAGGATTTGCACCCACTGGGGGGGGGGGGGTCGTTCAACATCTGGGAGAATCGATGAACTAGATGCTTCTAGCCCAATGCTGCCTCCATTGCAAATGGCAGAATGCTAACACCCCCTACTGGGCGAGGCCGAGCAGTCTTTTCCCAAGATACCAGATGCATTTTTGGGCCATCCTTGCCCCCAGACTAGACAAAATCCTAAATTATCGTGTCAATTTTCTGAATGACACTAGAAGGTGGAGTGGTCATGGAGGCCGTCAATCTTTTTGTGGCTGCTAGGACCATCGTTGCCAACACGATTTTCCATTTTTGAGATAGGAACCTATTTGCCCAGTGTGTTTTGCGATTTTGGATTTTCATTATGAGTGCCTGCCAAGTGTGTTGCTTATGCCAATTATGCATGGGGATGCCTAGGTACATGGCCTCTGTGCCCCCTGACAGAATCCCCAAAATCTGGATGACCTTGCTGCGAACACTGGGGTGAGTATGGGTGAGGTAAAGCGCTAACTTACCCGGGTTTGGGGTTAACCCCACTTCCTTCTACAGCCTGTCCAATGCCCTCAGAAGTACCTAGGCCTGCAGCACGGTGGCATAGGTGAAGATAATCATGTCATCTGCATAGTGGGTGGTTAAGCAGCATATTTCATGGATGTCTAGCCTCTATATGCCTTCCTCTATGTAGTAGTTTTGCATGAGGTCCATCACCAGGAGGAAGAGGAGGTGGGAGAGAGGATCCCCTTGTCAAAGCCTGCAACCCGTCCCTTAGAACCCCCAGAGGTGTCTGTCAATATCCAGCGAGTACCTTCTGTCCTTTTAAATCTGAAGGCACAGATCCATGAAAGGTTTTGTAAATCCTTTGCAACATTGACCTAAGGGCGGCCCATCTCATAGAATCATAATCTTTAGTGATGTCTAATTTGATGTAGAGCCTGTGGACTTTGGCACTTTTGAGGGAATGTTGAATTTCTTGTAGGAGTAGCACCTAATCCTGGATGTGATGGCCCTTGACAAACCCAGCCTGATTTTGTCCTAGAAGACGTGGCATGAGTGGCATCATCCTGGAAACCACCATCCATGAGAAGAGCTGTAAGAGTTACAGATGCCAATGGGGCAAAAATGCTCCAGGGACGTGGGGTTGATCATCTTTGGAAGTAGGACCACGTTGGAGCAGTTGATTTCCTTGCGTACCTATTGCCATGTGAGAATACGGTTGAAGGCATCAAGTAGATTAGGTCCAAGTAAGTCTTCAAACTTGCGAAAAAATTTGATGGGCCATCCATCTGGCCCAGGGGCTTTATCAGTTGGCATGGCCTGCAGTGCAGTATGGAGTTTGACAAGGGAGAAGTGTTGCATGAGGCGCTAGTTTTCAAAGGCGTTGAGGATCCATGGGATAGTGACTAAGATGGGATCTGTGGGTTGCCATTGCCAAACTTGTTTCCAATAGTGTAATAGGGTGTTTGAGCTGGTGGATGGGTGTGGTTGTTCCCCATGACCAAGGCTATGAAGCATGCGTTGTAGTTGATGGTGGGTCCCCCTATTTGCCTTAGCCACGGCAAAAAAGAATTTCATGTATCGGTCATCGACCTGGAGCCATTGAATCCGAGCCCGTTGATGCCAGTATTCCTCTTCTTTGTGGGATAAGGTCTGTAGCTCGACCAAGAGGGTGAGTTCTTCTTGGACTAGATCGACATGCTAGATATCCTGCAGGTGGGATTGTAGTTGAGATCTATATCCTTTGAAGCTGTATTTGTCCACTGTGTCTAGGACCTTAATTTGGCATTTGAGGCCCTTGAGTCTGTGCTTGAGGAAGTCACGTGGGTCCTACGTGTCATTATATCCTTGCCAAATGGAGTGGACTAGCTTGCCCAACTAGGGCTTGGTCAACCATGTTTGTTCGAATCTAAACATGTGTGGGGCCCTAGAAACCATAGTCTTTAGGTGACAGATGATGGGCTCGTGATTTGAGGCCACCTGGTCCTTCCCATAAGGATGGACATCCCAATCTAACAAAAGTGCAGTGCTAGCCCACACCCTATCAATGTGGGATTGCACCCTAGCCACACCCTATCAATGTGGGATTGCACCCTAGCCACACCCTACCTTCTGTTGCTCTAGGAGTACTTGCAACCAAAAATCTCCAGATCAGAGAGGCTAGTGCATTGCAATAGGGCCAAGCATTCATGTGTCCCCTGGGGCTCTGAAGTAGAACCCCCTGTCTTCTCCCAGTTGTATAGTCATTGATTGAAGTCCCCTATAAGTAGCCAGTAGGAGCCTTGGGGGATCAGCCCTGCAACCCGAGACAATTCCCTTATGCGGTCCTACCACACTTGGGCCCTATATACATTGGTGACCCAGACGTCTGGCCCCAGTCGGTGCACCGTAATGCACTAATCAGATGCGTCGAGCAATGATGAGTCTGTCCTGGTGAGGACCGCGAGTCCTCCAGCTTGTCCTCGACTAGGAACGAGGTGACTACACCACCCCTCCCATTGTAGTAGCTAAGTTTCCTTCTGCCTTAGCTTTATCTCTTGGAGACACACTACATTGCACCCCTCAGTGTGCACCATTCAGTTTAGGGTATGTCGTTTGTACGGGGTACCCTGTCCACAGTAATTCCAGGAAAGCACCTTCATGGTGAACCAGATAGACATCTATTGTATACCTCTGAGAGTGTAGGTTGCACTCCCAAGTCAACAAACAGTTGCATGGCCATGTGCCAGGTGCAGGTGTTATCAGGAAATTTGACTTTGGGCATCTGCTGGGTGGCCTCCATCCCCTTCTCTCGCATCATCCCCCTGCAACCTTCGGGGATCTTGGGCCTCTCCAAACCTTGGCTAGTGGTGATCCAGTCGGTCAGTGAAGGCAATGTCTATCCCCCTCGTGACGTGCCCCCCCCACCTTGGGGGTTTGGGGTGAGCCATTATCATTCGTCTAGGTTCCTGCATCAGTCTAGGCACTCACAGCCATCCCGCCTTTGCAAGGAGCCTTATCCATCATGCTTGGCTAGTCGACCTGGCTAGCAACCATATGGCCTGTGTGAGGCCTTTGATGTTCCCCCTAGCCTATTGTGGCAATTAGTGGCCAAGGTCAGACTCGGGCCAGTGGCGGCCCCCACCCTATGCTATGGAATCCCCAGTTTACATTGCGGGACCCCCCTTACTCTTTGCCCCCTCTACGAGCATCAACAAGCCTTTGTTAGACACTCGGCCCTTTTTTTCGATGAGCTGCCAACCCCCATCATTGAGTTTGGGGGTAGTACGGCCCTATTTCATAGGCTCGACCCCATTAGCGAGGTCCGCTTGTGAGGCCGAGACCTCCATTGGTAGATTTTCGAACTATATGCGAACCCTTTCCTCGCCGAGGTTGGTTTCCAATACCAGTTCATCCATAAGGTCCACAGAGCTTAGTGACCTCCACACACAGAATCACACAAAACCCAAACGGTCCATCCCCATGGTGAACGGGTCAAATTTAATGAACTCAACGAATAGCACGGCCATCGATTGCAAGAAATCCGTCGACCAGTATTCCAACTAATCATTGTTAGAGGGTAAATATAGTTATCTAGTTCTAGTTCTAATAATCTTTGACTTCTCCTTTCATAAAAAACTTGAAGTTAGAAAAGATTTCTTATAATTAGAAATGGGTTCCTTTATGAATTCAATGAAGAAAAGCTCTAATAGAATGAGTAGTATAATAGAGGAATTAATAAAGCTAAGATCCAAGAATTGTACCTCTAGTAGTGAGAAAAGACTCTTAATACTATACAAGATGAAGTTATATGGAGTAAAACATAAATATATAACTTATCATTTGATATACAGGTCACCAAGTTCTTCAATAAATAGAATAGGAGATTCAATGAAGAGCTTCAACAAAGGAGGTTTTTAAAGAAAGCCTTCCACATCACCTTGGCCTAACAAGATTCACATCTAGGGAAAGCACATTACAATTGCTTGTTAAAATCATTAATTTCACCTAACTCTTTGTTGGTGATGGCTAGCTGATAACTTGTGTCATCATCATTGTCACCTAGCATGAGATCTCCAAAATCCAACACTTCTATGTCATTTCAAGCCCAAAAAATGGTACTAACAACTTTGTATGATGGTCTAGATGATGACTAGCATTACTATTAGTATCACGATCAATGTCATCATCAACTTTTAAGATGTAGAATCCGTATGAAGGTTTAAGTGATAGCCTAATGACAAAGATCTTTCATCTAGTTATCACTTAACTTTTTAACTTCATTCTATTAGCATGCCCCCTAGATATATCATTTTTTCTTTGCATTTGATCTTTTCTTTGAAGTGTGTGCAGAATGGAAATTTCGTGATAGCTTAGTCATCATATCTAGTCAATGATTCAACTTCTACCAAATTTTCTAGGTCTATAGGTTGAAGGAGATAAGAAAAGCATGATCATTCTCAACACCTTTGTTAGGTTATGATTACAAGATGGCATACACCATGAAAATCAATTTTTCGGAGATCGAGCTATAGTTATGATGTTGCATGAACCATCTAGTGAAGCTGGATAATTTTAAAAATGTAGCATTGGTAGAATATTTGCTTATCAAGAATGAGATTGAAGCCTTGAGTTTGTGGTAGATGTAGTTGAGGGAAGCAACTACATTAAATTTTCTTGTAAATCATCAAAACATTAATTTTAACTAAGCATTTGGGTAGCCTAATGAATAGTGGTGCAAGGGTGAAGAAGATGTAAGCATCCATAAAGATGACAAAGACGATCAGTAGAATGTTACATTGATAATGGGGTTCACTCAACAAGATGTTTTGTATTTTCCTAGTCCAACACCTCAGCATATTCATCACATCAACCCTATTAATTTAGCAATGTAACCACTACCTCCGCGAATCCTTCTTGTTGCAATAGTTGCTCATGTGACACATCAATCTATCACTTCATGATCATCTTATAGTTTATTCCCTTATACTAAAAATGTGGATCAACCTTTGCTGACTCAAAGGTAAATTCCTCTTTTGAATTTATTTCATCCCATATCCATTACTTTGTAGATTTCCCAACCATATGCTTCATTGGAATTATTACCTCCTTGAGATCCTATGCTATAATGAAGTATTTTTTGTCTCATTTTTTCTGTAGTATCTCAACATGTTCTTTTCATCACTAACTTACCTTCAGATATACCTTCGACTTCTAATATCTAAGATGTGCATCTTGAACTTATGCTTCTACTACAAAATCAATTCATAAGACTCCAAGTTAATGAGGATTAGACTAGGAAGGCCACAACTTTGCACAAAGGAAGTTCAATGGTTTTCATTTTCCATTTGTTGATGAATTTAATTAGCTCTCTTATTCTACTTGCTCAAGTCTTAAAGGACATCTCTTTGTCAAATTTTTCCAACTATACTAAGGAAATTAATTGTACAAACCATATCATAAACTTTCATAATGAGTGTATGTTGTTAACAAATTATCCCCATGCAATTCTAAGAAGTTTCTCTAATTTCTTAATAGGTAAAGTACTCAAGTGGTATAGACCACTTCCTCATGGCTCAATTACTTCTTTAGAGTAGCCTTTTACAATATTTATTAAAAGATTCAAATGTAGCCTTAATAAAGGTGGTATGCTTTAAAAGCTTTTGGCCATCAAATAAGCGTTTGATGTGATGATAACCAAGTTTATATATTATTAGAATTCTCCTACAATAAAATTGATCCATCCATTATTAGATGATTAGCTATTTGATATCTTCAAATAACCTACTAGCAGCTAGTTTATCCTAGGCAACTTAGCCTTCATATTATTGTTACATCGGTAAAGAACATTGAGGAAGTGATAATGCAACACAATGAACTAGAATATGTATGCTTTTATAATAAGACCAAGAAGACAATAAGTAAGGAAAAGGATTAACAATATTCAAGCTAAATGGCTTCTTTCATTAGTTAACTTGCATAGGGATTTATAGTTGCATTAAGTAGTAACATAAGCATGAGGAAAAAGTCAACAAGCACCAAATAAGCTTCATCAAGTGAAACTTATAAGAGCAATCCATCCAAGGATAGATCCAAGTATCATAAATTTTCCATGAAATACATCTAGTTATACAACATTCTATTGAAGGAGGGACACTTAACTTCAAACCAAGTGTTAGAACAAGCTAGAGCTTAGTTCAAGCAATTATAGATATTAGTCACTGATTCTCATAGCATTTGGAAGATAATCCTCTAATCTCTACGTGATACAATTAAAATAAATTTTACTATTATCATGAATGTATGAGACATGACATCAATAAATTTTATGTAATTAAGAATGATGTACAAGTCCTCATTAGGAAAGGAGAAATCATTTTTAATATACCAATTCAACCTAGCAACGAAGAGATGTAAATCTTTTGGGATCACTTAAAATACAAATTCATGGAGGGTCTCTACCTTCCTCCTTGAACTAAAAGGGAATTATACTTGAGTGTCTCTTGTTATTTAGAAGGGTTTTCTTCAAACCAAAACTCAAACTTCCTCACAATCAATTTCCTTTAGACCCAAGAAGTGTTTTGTCAATAGTCTTCTTGTAGACAACTCTTGTGCTTCAATTTCCCAATCCTTTTCATTAAGAAATGTGCATAAGGCTCCATTTGTGATTAATCTCATATCATACTATGATTTCTCTTTTGCATAACAACATCTCCTAGCTATTAATCCTCCATCTTTTCCAAGGCATGGCTTGGCTTTTTATACTTCTTTGCATTTGGGTAATTTTCTATCTAGTCTACCCTATACTATTTCACCAACATTTCTAAACTCAAACTCCTTCAAAGAAACCAACAGTGCTTTCCACCCCTATTCCTCCAATCAGAATCCTTACTAAAGCTGAAAAGGTTATAACTTCTACTAACAAAGAAAAGGACAGAGCCCAAGTAACAAGGTAACCCAACCAATAGTAGAAGAAGAATCCTTTTATTTAGAAGCCTTAAAATGTACTTATAAATACCTCACCAATTTCTTAGGCTATTACTTAAAAATGTCCTATTTCTATTATATGTATTTTTCCTTAGAATGTATCATTGAAAAATCAAGCTTTTTCCCAAATCACTGTGGCTACGAAGTCAAAAGCGGTAAATTTCTTTCTTGTTTGCCTTATATCCACATCAAAAGAGCATTGGTTAGCATTAGAAAAGCTACTATAGTTTATCATAGTTCATGTAGATATACAACCTCAAGGTTAGGTGATTTTATTAGTGCTTAATGCTTCTCAATATGAAGAAAACTATCTAGTGTTTAAAAGAGAGGGCATCAAGACTCATCTAACAATAGGTACTATCTACTAGCTTTCTATCTACATCACCATATGGATTGGAAACATGCTAGTACTGCCTTTAGTTCACATGAATGATGGGGCTAGATCTAATGTCATTTCATGGGATGTTGATGGGTTGAAATTAGGGCAATACCTTGTAAATGAATAATATGAGAATAAAATTATCCAAGTAATATAGCAGAGTAATTACAGGAACTAAATCAACCTAATCATTAAATAAATATAAATTAAGTTCAAAGATATACAAAATAAATCTTTTTATTAACTTATGTTTTGAGTGAATATGTAGTTAATAATCCTATAGTTAAGATCAATCTCTTTATTACTAAGTAAATAGAATAAGAGAGCTAGAAGACAAGCTATTATTAACCTTGGATAAAAAACACTATCTATTCCTAGATAATGTAAAGTTACCTTCTTTATAGAAAAATAAACAAACTTAACTTATCTATTTCTAGAAGAAGTTTAGATTTGATCATTGTCTTCATTAGAAATACTATTAATGAAACACGTATTAAACCAAGCTTGCTTACTAAAATTAGGATGTGATTTGGAACACAAAAATTCTATTCCCCTTATATTATTCATCGAATTGTATGTATAAGAATAGAAACCTACAATAGGTTTAGTGGTTAGAACTAAGCATCTCTAACCACTTTATGTGTTAAAATCAATTCAAGTGGTTATAGAAATTACAAAATTAGTTACAACTCCTTCTTGGTTGAACCATATAACAATAAGTAAATATTACATGATATTAACTAAAGAATTTATTAAATAATTGAGCTCATTAACTCACGTTGACCTGGTTTGACTAACCTGTTGCATAAAGAAATGTAAATTAGTAAATAATAATAAGAAAAATAGCTAAATAGGATAAAGTTTAAAAGGTTATTTAGCCTATTTTTGTTCCATCATTACTTCCAAATTCAATGTTTTGTTGACCTCAATAAATAGCTATTAAGCAAAATAATTTAAAACCTTCAAACAAAAAACTTTCAATAAAAAATTTGGACTACTCTTATCCCATGTTTATTTTAAACTTTCTTGTGAAAGTTAGTATAGAAATAAAATACTAATGTTAAATATATACCTTGCATTTTACCACCTAGAGACATGGTGGCTATATCATCAAGTGACATGTCAAATTAATTTAAACCAAAAGTTGCTACTTATCATTAGTAGAATTTTGGATTTGAATATAATGATTTTCATTTCACTTAGAAACCTAATTATATAGTTTCTAAAGACACAACAATGATTTGGATTAATAATATTATTTTTTAATTTATTTTTCTTGTCTTGTATCCATGCCATATCATAAAGTTACTAAAAATATAATGGAATAAAATTATTTTTAGACACCATTAACAAGTAAAAAGGTAGCAAGGGTTTCAACATTGATCTAAGGAAATAAGGGGTTTGGTAATGAGGGTTTTATCATTGAGGATTTCTACCACAAGGGTTTTAACATTAATTTGATTTGAGATAACATGAAGTTAGAGGTAGGCCAAATTGATTGATATTTTATTAGTGAGGTTTTGTTGTTAAAGAGATTGAATCATCTACACAAGAAATTTAAGAATTTTATCATAGCATCATCACAGGGCACAAGAAAAATCTGTAAATGTAATTGCTCTCAAATAAATTCTAGCTACACAATGGAAGCATATTGTTAGCAAAATGGCATTGCTAGATAAAATAAATGAGCAAAATAAAGTAATTCTTCAACAATTAGTACCCTTGAAGAGAAGATTGAGGAAACAAAAATACTAGTGTTTCTCCAAAGGATAATGAATAGATTTTGCTAAAATTAGAAGACCTTGAAACCAGGGTAGAGAAAATAAAAATGAATATAATCTTATAGGAATAGAGATAAAGATGGGATTTTCATTCCCATAAGCTTTGAAAGAGCAAGAAAAAAAGGGACAAAAGAAAAAAATTTGAATTTTGTAGAAATTCTAGAGATAAAGGGTGAAATAGATGAAAATTTATTTCAAAAACTTGAAAAAATTAGAGGATATGCATATAACTTCTTTGAAAATTAAAAAGTGTGTAGGATTCTAGGTGAACAATGTGAATAGCCCCAACATGTAACTGTTATGGTTTGTGTTGTAGAAGATAAAGTGCATGTTTGAAGACATTGAACCCATTTGAAGCAAACTAAGAATGGGAAAGATGTTTGGATAAATTAGGATCTTACTTGAAAGGAACTTTTAGATAGGATTGGACAATGGAAAAATGTGAAGACAACTCATGAATAGGATTTTGTAGCATACCTAAATGCTAGCAACATGGTAGTAATTACAAATAAGCAGTATTCCAAATTATTCCTGTAGAAATGTTCTTTATACCTCTACAATGACACCTTCATGGACTAAGTTTGAGATAGCATATAGCTATAAATGATTTTTGGATCAATGTAATTCTCGATAAATCAATGATTATGAAATGAAGGAGCATAAACCCTCCAATTAAATATGAACTACAAACTAGGAATGGTAGGGAATGATGAAAAAGTAAAGTTTTTAATACTAAAAATGACTAAGTGTAAAATCACTAGGAAAAAGACTAAGTGTGGATTATTGAAAAATAACTAAATTTATAATAAGCCATTAATGATGGAATATAAGTGTAAAATATAGATAAAGAAAATAAAATATTAAAATAATGTAGCTATAACATGAAAGGAAGTCTCTTAGTTCCTTTTCCAAATGATGGAATTTTTATGCTAAAAAAACTAAGTATAAAAATGCTTAAAATTTGACTAAATATAGAATGTGATGTAAGAGATCAAAAAAATCTAAGTATAGAATGTGAGTAAATGAGTGTAAAATAATGAGTAAGATGCTTCAATATGGGGAAAAGGTCTTAAATCCTTTTCCAAATAATAAAATGCTTTATTGGTGAGTTGCAAAGTGTTTGTATCCTTTGGAGGGCCAGACTACAAATGATAGAAGAAAAAAATCAGTGTGATAGAATTGATAAAAGAAGCTCAGATCTCTAGTAAGACATAAATTTGAAGGATGGAACTAAACCTTTGGAGGGTTAGGTATTGGATGTAGAAGTCGTAGGTGCTATCTAGAGTTAATTCCAATCCAAAATAGGGTTTTTTTGGCTAAGGTTCCCATCACTAATGCTAAAGTTGAAAAAATTCTAACTCTCAAAAGTGCTATAGAAGCCTAAAAATTCTATCTCTAGAAGTGATGTTGAAAATGTAGAAGGTGCCAATGGTGATTGAGGAGGATGCAGGTGTTATGGTAGTGACAGGTTCTCATACTCTTGATCTCTTGAAATCTAACAAGTCCTTTCAAATCTCACAAGACTTGACCTAAAACTTGTATTTTGAGCTTGTATTTATAGGTCTAGAGTTGCCAAATTTAAATTAGAGTTTTTGAAACTAAAATTGGAGTTAAGTTTAACTTGTCATTGAATTTGAAAATAGCAAGTTTTTTCTTTGGTTTTTGTAAATGTTATAACCCATTGAGGTGATACCAATGCTAATGTTGACATAGTATTAGTAAAACTTAGAAAATATTTTGAACCTTTTCTATCTTCTAGAAGGCTCTAGATAAAAGGACTGACACATAGAAGATTAACATGAAAAATAAGATTGGACGTTAAATGTAGAATTGATGCGAGATGTCAAGAGGTAAAATGACATTGCATGTTGAAGAAGAGGATTTGTCAAAATTAGGGGTTGTAGATGAAGAACTAAAATTGATGTTGCACATTACAACACTGGATTTGTCAAATAGTTAAAGTTAGGATTGATGTAGGAGCTAATGTCAATGGTCAAAATTGGGGGTTATAGTGAAGAGCCAAAAATAACACTCTTGATAACATGAGATATTATTTTTGACAAAAGTTGAAGAAGATCTAGAAACTACACCACAAACGGTGTAGAGCATCAAATCTAGATTGTTGAAGATGGCTTTGAGTTGAGAAGTCATGGAATGTATCCAAAACATATAGCTTATGAAAAAAAAAACCAAAGTGGATAAAATACAAGGTCATGGAAAATTGAGTCCATAAGTCGGATTATGAACCCAGATGGTTCTCAATAGTCCCTAGGAGTTGAGAAGGTATGTTTTGATAATGTATTCTTATGAAGATATTGATTTTATTAAGAAGTTGAAAGTTGGAGAAGATTTAGTGGAATCTTGCTATCATTATGTAGATTTTTTATTTCAAATTCAAATTTCTTTTGATACAAAAAACATAAAAATAGGAAAAAAATTTAGTACAAACTTACCCTAGAGTCAAGAAAAAATATATCAATGTAGCACATAACAAATGAACTCTTAAAAGATGGTATGAGGAGCTTGAACAAATGTTTCTTATAGTAGCTAAGCAAGTTATACATTTACAACAACAAGATTCTTAGAAGTCTTGGTTTGATGAGCATTGCATATAGGCTTGGAAGAATATTAAGAATATAAATAAGAGTCATAGATAAAGTTTAGTTAAGACTTAAAATCTTGACTAGAACCAAGAGAAGGAAATTTATTAGGTAGTAACAAGAATATTTTTCTTATACCATTAAAAAGAAACTTAGATAGTTTAGACAATGTTTTCACCATAAAGCCTCTTCATCACTTACTTTTTCTTTTCAAGATATTTGCTCATTTTGAAATAAGATATTTACAATAGAAGATAATTCTACTACTATTATATAATAAGCACCTCTCCAATTTACTTTTGAGGAAGTAACAAAGGGTATTAAAAATCTAGCATTTGAAAAAACTGTAGATTAAGATGATTTATATAAAAAATTATTAAAGTGGACATGATCTACTATTCATAGAGAAGTATGACTCAAATTCATTTCAGCAATGGAGAAAGGATTAAATCAACATTAGAAAACTAGTAAAGTTATTTTGTTATATAAAAAGGGGGGTGATGAAACATCAATTAGATGGTTGTGTTGATGCATGACTATGGATGAAACCCTATTGATGTATCTTAGCATGCATTGATGTAGGTACATTGACACTGATGTAATCATTACCTATATAAATGCACACATCCATCACATTTATGGCACATTTTGGTCATTTCCTTAGCTAAGCTCTTGTAGTTTCTTCCTATAGAAGTTAGAATATTTTCTCCTTTGAGTGCTTGCAACATGGATTCAAGTGATTGTACGTTACTTTATTTGAGTGCACATGTACTTGGACACATCTACATGAGTGGAAAAAAAATCAAGATTTCTTCTATCCATTGGAGGACTTAGATTAGCATAGCTTTATTTTCCAACACTTTACTTTACATGCAATTTACTTTCTTGTTTTTAAGCAATTAATATTATCATTTGTAAGTAATGTGAGTATGACCACATTGAGCATAATATATTCATGCCTAGTAATCATAGTAGTAGATGCTTGGTACACCCAATAGTAGATACTTGGTAACCCAACAACATTAACATATGTTTAGGATGTGTACAAAAAATGGGAATGGATACTCCACATTAGGCTAGTTAGTTAATTAAGGAATTAAGAAATTATTTGATTTAAATATTAAATTTTTTTCCACTGAATCATTTGATAAGAGGAGAAAATAATAAAAAGTATAAAAATAAGTATCTTACACCTCAATCACACTTAACCATATGTACAAATTAATAAAATTGTTAATTTGGAAGATAATGGCTAACAATTACATAGTTTACCATCTAGGAATATTGGTAACTTAAGTAAATACAATCCACTGAATTTGACCAAATCACACATACACTCTAATGTTTCGTATGGCTACATGTAGGAAATAGCCATTGCTAATCATTGGTGCTATTTCCAGGGACTTAGTTTGGCTAAGTACACTTAGTATTAGTAGACAACGAACTCATACAAAGTTATTATAAGGAGTAAATAATGTATTATCTTGAAGAAAAAAATAATAATAATTCATTAGTGCACACTTTATCAAAACAACTAATATGGCTTCTCCTAATAGGAATGATTCACCACCACCTAGCTATGACTCCAACTAGTAGCATGATAGATCCAAAAGGACTACTAGTGAAAAACCTCAATAGCCAAAAGTGGTCTATGTACATCTAGATCCCTACTATTTGGATTTTACTTTCATCCTCCATTACTAGAGAGATTTGGAGAGTATGATTTTATTACCTCATGATTGTTTTATTTCCACTACTCATGGTTGCTCTCATGAAGTTGGGGATTGAATCATTAGGCATAGATTATGAGGTAATAGATCATATCACCAAGGATTACTAGCCAATAGATGCCCAACTTAAAAATTATTAATGCATGGAGGTGAAGTATCAAGCCTCTAAAGCCAAAAAGGTCCTAATATCATTTTTTCTATAGCCACAAAAGAAGACCCTTGAATATATAAGATGGCAATCTCAACATCAAGATCCTCTTCTTTTGGTAATGAAGGCACAGTTCACCAACGGTTACAATTGTCCTTGATGGATAACCAAGATGAGGGAAGAATAGCGTTAATAACTAGAAGAACTTGAAGGCAAAGATCTCAAAACCGTTCCTCTATGAACAATCAAAGGATCATAGGATAAACATTAGTAGGTACTACTTTCCTAGAACTCCACATTCACCATTCTTCTTATTGTCAAAATTTAACAGGAGGCACCATGGCTAAGATTGAAGAAGGAATAATTAGGATAGAGATGGAGATGACCAAAAATCCCATTCAAGTGATGGGAAAATAAAGCATAGTCAATTGCAAGAGGAAGAGGAGCATAGTTGGGAATAAAGGTATAGTAGGTGACATGATAGGAGACATGGCCATGATAGGGACCACCATGAATGCAATGACTATGATGAACCACTGCTTGCTACAAGGAGCATGATTAATATTTTAGAAGTTTTTTAAATTCCTAATAGGCATTAGAGGGATAGTTTAATTAAATGTCTTGATATGACTAATATCCCTAAGTTTGAAAGAGGATATTATGCTGATATGCTACATCACTTACAAGCCTTCTATGATGCTTGTGTCTTGAAGAACATTGAAAATAAGTGGTAGGAACTCAAATTATTTCCCAAGATACTTATCAAAGAAGCTAAAACTTGCTATGGATCCTTAGAATTAGAATTCATTCATAGATGGAGTATAATGCTAAAGCTATTCACTGATAAGTATGAGACATACTCCATGGTGTCTAACCTAAGTAAACAAATCCAAGGGTTGAAATAAGACAATCATGAATCTTTGGATGTAGCCTTGGATAGGTATTAGTCTCTCATATACCAATGTCCAGGAAATATGTTTGTATTGATGAATTTCACATCCTTCATCATCTATTTTTCAATATTAGAATAAGCCTCAAAATAGGGCTTTCTTTAGACCTAATAGTTTGCTTAAATCCTCGCAAATATTTGTGGCTACTAATCCTACATCAAGTGCTTCTAAAGTTAACATCAAGTAACCTTCATATTAAAATTCCTAGAATGTTCATACTATCATGTTGGTTTATGCAATCATAGATTGGATTAAGACAGGACATCTTCCCAAGAAAAGATTTGGTCCTAGGAGTCCCTAAATTTGTTTATAGATTGTAGAAAATGATCCATGCAAGGTTCTACTAGATTTAGGTTTTGGGATGAACTTAATTTTTAAAGAGATGTATACAACTTGGAACCTACCTCCACTTAAGAAATGCAATATCAAATTGAAGCTTGTGGATGAATTCATCATTGTTTCTTTGGGATTAGTGGAGAATATTGTAACCATTGTTTATGGTTGATTATATCCAGTGGATTTCCTAGTAATCTACATGAATAACTATAAGGAGTACTTTCCTAGTATCATGGGAAGGGCTTGACTCAGCACAATTGATGCCAAGATGAGGATTAGACACCTTTCCTTGAAAATTTCTAAGGAAAATGACTTTGGAAAAAATAGAGACGAAGTGAGTTTTATGCATTGTATATAGTGACACAAGGTGCAATTGTGTGTAGAAAATATGGGTCATGACAAGTACATCCATAATAGGATGCAAACATTGTGCCAAAACATAAATATTCAAAGGTGCCTGCCTATATGCAATAGCCAGAAAATAGGAAGGTACCCAGTGGCTGATGACTAATGATAATTCTAATTCAAGAACATGCATGGAACTAGTAGAGCTTCTCATAAGTGGTTATATTAATAAAATGGATGAAATGGAGCAGAATTATAACCAAACATTCCACAAAGAAGTAGAAATAGATTAGAAAGAGTTGAAAATATCTAACCATTTTAAATAGAAGTTCCTTGAATTCAAGAATTTACCAGAAACATTGGAATATGTTCTTCTTGATAATGCCAAGCCGGTAATTATTAATGCAAATCTCACCAAAGAAAAAAAAGAAAAGTTGATAAAATTTGTAAAAAAATGGCCAATAGCTTTTTCTTTGTCATATCATGATTTAACCATAACAGATTTACACATATGCTAACATTGAAGCTATACATACTCCACTATCAAGCCAAGGAGGTAGCTGTAGAAAAGATTGAATCTAAAGCTTGAGCAAGTTGTTAAAGATGAAGTTGAAAAACTTCTTAATGTAGGATTCATCTATCCTATAGTAGACAATGAGTGAGTAAGCCCACTCATTATTGTATTAAAAAATAAGAAAAATAAAGAATTTGTATAGATTTCAGGTTGTTGAACATGGTTACATTGAAAGATCATTCTCAATTTCCATTTATGAACTAGGTACTAGATATAATTGGAAATAATTACTACAATTTTCTAGATGGTTATAGTGGCTATAACCAAATTCAAATTACACTAGAATACCAGGCCAAAGCAACTTTCACAAATCCATAAGGGACTTTTGCATATCAAAAGATCTTCTTTGGCCTTTGTAATACTCTTGCAACCTTCCAATGCTTGGTACTGAGCATTTTTTAGTAGAAAGTTGGTAGTGATGTGGAAGTCTTCATGGATGACTTCTCCACCTATGATATTGACTTTGAACAAGCATTGGACTATCTTGAGTAGGTGTTAAAACAATGTTTGGAGAAAACCTAATGCTCAACTGGTAGAAAAATCACTTGATGGTTCAAGATGACATCATCTTGGGGCATGGATTTTAGGAAAGAGGATTGAAATGGACCTTGAAAACATAAGGATCATCCAAGGAATAACCAAGTAACCTCGAATTATAAAAGATGTAAGGTCATTTCTTGGCCATACTAGTTACTACAGACACTTCATAGAAAATTTTTCTAACATTTCCAAACTATTGGTATAACTCACAAAGAAAGATGTAGTCTTTAAATGGACCAAGGAATGTGCACAATCATTCTAATACATAAATTGGAGTGACCTACCTTATGCAAGGGTTTCATATGTTCATGACCACCCTGATGATACTCAAAGACTACATTCACCTAAGACAGAGAACCCTAGATGAGATGAAGTAATTCTTTGACTAGGGGAGGCTTCAAGGCCTAAGGCCTCCTCAAACTTGGAAATGATAAATCAAAGGACTATGGGAAACACCATAGAAGCCATGGCAATCCTCCCAGTTCCTCATCTTCCTCTTCCTTTTCAATGTCTAGTTCTAACAAAGATGAAGTAGGTATAAATACCAAGCTTATCATTTGTGTCAAAATAAAAATAAAAATAAAAATTTAACCCATGGGAAAAAGCAAAGATGTCAAAATGAACATAGATAAAATCATCACAATTAAATGAATAGCAATAGAAATTTTCATCACAACATGTCTGATGATGATGATTGTTGGCCATTAAGAGCCTAATGAAAATCACAAAGGTAGTTAAGATACCCCACAAGCATCACAAAGAAATTCACCTACCTAGGTTTAATATGAATAATATCCCTAGATTTGTGGGAGGCTATGATTCAAATCCACAACATCATTTACAAGTCTTCCATGATGCCTATGTCTCATACAACATTGAAAGTAAGTGGAGAAAACTTAAGATCTTTCCTAGGACACTAATCAATAGAGCCAAAGTGTGGTATAGATCATTGAAACCAAATTCAATATAACAGTGGTCCACATTGCTAGGAATTTTCAACAAGAAATACCAAACCTATGCAAGGGTGTCCAATCTGAGGAGACAGATCCAAGGATGGAGACAAAAATACATGAACCCTTGGACATGGCCTTAGATAGATATTATTCTCTACTGAATAGATGCCCATGCCATGGTTTCTTTGAGGAAAAGCCACTCTTCCACATCATAGATGGGCTTTGTAATGAAATTAGGGAGACCCTTGGGATGTATGCTCTAGGTCAATTCTATGAGCTACAAACCTATCAGATTCGAGAGTTAATCGAGCATGTGACAAAAGAAGAAGGAGAGCTATGTAAATGAGAGAATGTTGAGAAATATCATATGGATCCAACTCTTTAAAATAAAAAGGTCCACATCTATGATAAGGAGAAAGAGGCATCTCTCAAGAAGGTGATTCCACAACAAACCTTGTCGATATAGAAGTCTATCGATGAACTTGAAGCAAAGTTTGATATGATGTTAGAGTGGATAAATGAAAAAGTTACAACTTTCATAGAAACTGTAGAGGAGAAGGTAACAAAAAATGAATTAGGCAATCACAACAAATAGAGGAAGAAGAACCAAGAAACAGCTAGGAACACTTATCGGTAAATAGGGAACATTGTTGAAGAAAGCAAGACTATAGACTCAACCATAGATGAAGATGATAGATGTGACATTTGCATATATGACCACTTGAAGGGCCATTGACCAGCCATGTCACATCATTTTCATTAAATCCAAAATTCATAAAAAAGCATATGCTCAGAAAATTTCCTTTTCCACACAATAATTGTAAACAGTTCCACAACCAATCGTACTATCCTAGGAAGACTTATTACCAGCCTCAACACTATCATCAACCATAGTGGATAAAAAAATATTCATGGGGGAAGCCATCACCAAACTAGTCCTACCCTTACTACCAACCAAAACCATATGGATATTATGTTCAACACCCTATTTCCCCAACTAGTTCTACATCCTCTACTTCAAATCACTACTATTACTCTCTTGAGTACCATCAATACATGACATCTCCTAAATGATCACCACTATGCACCTCTTACCCTTCATCCTATCCTCAATATTCTCTTGCTTCACCTCATCATATGCCATAGCTAATAACACAGGAAGGTTCAACATCACAACATCAACAAAAAAATGCCACTTGTGCTATGAATGTATATAGACATGATAATGTCAGTAGGTTCCCACTACAAACTTAGAAATATCCCTTCTTTAGGATGCCTTTCATGTGTAAGTGCAACACTCATGGACCTACTACATCATTTAAACTAGCACAAGGCCAACCAAGGGTAACACCTTCCATTTCATAACCAACGTCCTCTGATCCTATGCAAGGGCCACCATCCATTGTTACTCCATCACCCACTAGAAGCAATGAATCTAGCATTGTGGATAGACCAAAAAATCCATGCATACTGAATCATGATCAAGGGTGCAATCATGGGTCATCCATCCACATTGTTGACACAACTTATACTCTAATCAATTGTACATTTACCAACCAAGTGTATGAACAACAACTTTCCTATGCAGTTGCTAGTAAACCAAGAGACACTCAATGGCTCAAAAATGAAAGGCTAACACTATTTTATACATGCATGGAGCCTGCCTATCCACTTATTAATTCTTGCCATAGTCAAATGCTTAGTTGTGAGGGAAACAACCCATTCTAACCTTCAGAATTAATAGGAATTTTTCATATTTTTGTTTTGTAATTTTTTATCATGTATCATTTTTTTATTTCTTGATACAAATTTTCCTATCCTTTGCAACTTTTTCCACATTTTGTTTTCAATTTATTTGTTATTAATCTCACTTGTGAATAAAATGATCATGTAGCCCATTAAGATGAGGTTTTCTCTATGTTGTCAAGTCATGAGGGTTTGATTATTTAGATAGTGCACCCACATCATGCATCCATCCATTCAATTAATAAGAGGTTCTTACCCTAGTCATAATGATATTCTAATTCATCATCAAACTAAAAATAAATTCATAATCATTGTGCTTGGATAGAAAAGTGAAGAACCAAGGGGAAATGTGAAGGGTGTGAGATTAAGGGGATTTGTGGATTTTCTTTGACTACTTTTGTATGTTCTATTATGTTTCTTCAATTGTAATTTTATCCTTGTAGGACACTCAATAAATTTTAGAGGGTCCCACTAGAAAGACATGCTACCCATGCTTGAAGGATGGTGGCTTCTCAGAATTCCCATAAAAAAAATAATGTGTTGTGAATAAACTCCTTCCTTGGACAAAATGCTAAGTAATGTTACTCCTTGCAACTATGGTAGTCTTATGGTTGTCAAACAAAGTGATGAAACAATGTGCTATCACTGGCATGTGGTTTGAATTTGGTTTGAATCTTGGGTAGAAGGGCTAATAATTATTTAACCATTAATAAGACACCAGGATTCATTATGCCTATGGTAAGGCACCTCATGTTCTAATTCTGCAATCCCTTCTAAAATTCATCACATCTCACTATCTGTATGAACTTAACTTATGGTTTTGTGTAACATAGAGTTACTTTCTCAAATCGGTGGTTATAACATGTGTGTTTTGTTTCATAAGTATCCATTGCATTCAACCCCTTTAGTGCCTATGGACATTTTTAGGTGTGGTTATACAAGGGAATTATTGGCTAAAGCCTTCTTTGGGGAGGATCCACTTGTATTTATTGTAACATGTACTTTTTTGACACAACCACATCATTTTTAACCTTCCAAGTGCACAAATGTTAAATTTAATGCTTTCCCTTATCATATAATTGATCTATTCCACACCATAGGTCTAATGCCTCTTTTCTTACATCTTCCAAAGCTTTTAATGTCGATGACTCCATCTTCTAACACTTCTAGTGCCTAAATATGATTTCTTACTTATCCTAGAACTATGGACTTAACCTAAAACATTCCAACCAATCCTAGAGCTTCATTTTCCATGTTAAGTACCCTCATTAAATGCAAATTTAAGTACCCTCATATCAACTACCTGATATTGGGTCAGCGTCGATGTTGGCTACATGATATTGAGTATGTGATATTGGGTCCATAAAAACTATATATATGACTTTTGGAATGTCCTAAAATCCTTTCTCATCATTTGCAACTAGGGGAGTTTTTAAACTTTTCTCTCGCAACTAAGAGCTCTACGCAATCAAATTCCACTTATGATATTTTGTACCATCCTGCTTTGATTTTTATATCATTTGAACCTATTTGAACCTAGAGTGTTCAATTTAGTTAGGGAAGGGGGTTTGTGTGAAAAACTTATGCCAATTTTTGAAATTTTGCTATCACCCGAAAGGTATTACAAGGGTAATAATGTTAAATCATTAGGTATTTTAATGAAAAATCAATTGTATTAATGCCAGAAACTTTAATTTTTTTCACCCAAGGAACCATAACCATCATGATAAGTCATACATAAGGAAAAAGAAACTACTTGTGAAGAGTCATAAAAGAAGATTAATACTTTTTAGGCATTCTTTTGAAATTTCTCTAACTCTGCAATCATATGAGCTAAAGAACTTAATAAAAATATGGTCATGAGGGGTATAAACCTATTAATGATAAATAAAGAATACCTTAGTAACATCATACCCTTAATTGATTATAGATGGTCCCAAAAAGAGGAGAACAGGAAGGACCTTTGTAAGGAGCAAGTAAACACCTGAGGGGTGGCAGAGGCTAACAAGGAAAGCAAGCCAAACATGAGGAACAAAAGGCCCAATCATTTAGCATTCATTAAGAGGCTCTTGCTACAGGGAAATTAATCTAATGAGAGGCCACAGAACCACAAGCTCTAGTTTAAGGATAATTCCTCACATTGTTCCTAGAATGCCTTGAAGCTATTTAGGAGAAATCCACATTGTTCCTAAAATGAACTTTGGTCCATTCATGGAATTTTCCCTTGAGGCCATTACAACTCAACTTCATGCATTACCTCTATGGTCCACCCTTTCCAAAAGTAGGGAATGGTACCTTGGCTAGATGTACCAATTTTGGCACAAGGCACCATAATCAACATTAGTAGAGTTTCTATTTCTTTTTCTATTGAGGCAATCATAGAGGCCCTAAACCTACCAAATGTGGGGGCCAAATTGACACATCTATCCACAAAGGTCAAATCCAAAAACTAGAAAGCTGCGGCTAAAGTAGGCTTACAACAAAGATGATAAAATATACAACGAGTTGACTCTAGAAGAGAGGACATATTTCAAAATTGACATGTACCATCTCTTCCCAACTAAAGGGCTTAGTAGAATATCAACTTATGCAACACGGGAGAGTTCAATATTAATGGGAAAATTTAATGTTAGTCTTCCCCAATTATACTTCATGAAAATCCAAAGGCAGTTCAAGGAAAAGAAGGCAAGGAAGCTGACACTTTCATTCCCTTAGCTGATCAAGAAGCTATGCAAGTGTGTCAAGATCCTAGGATACACCAATGATGTTCCCAGGAGGCCTCAGAATGCTTCCTTCACTAAATTACTTAAACCTACAACACCAAGGAAATACCTTGGTGAGGAATAAGAACCAGAGAAGGAAGCAGAACTAAAAAAAGAAATAGAAGAAGAGCTAGAGCAATGACAAGAGCCACAAGTCCCATTGCGAGCACCACAAGATTATAGGCCTATAATGAGCCATTTGCAAAAAATAGCTGAAACACTCAGTTGGAGAAGTAAAGATGAATCAAACCTCTTTAGAGTCATCAATGATGTTGTGTAGCCCATAGTTTCTGTTGATCCATTGAGGCAGATTTCGTTACAATCAAGAGAAGAATCCCAATGGTCATGAAAAATCTTTGATTATGTTGCATCTTTTCAAGTGATACTTGAAATAGGAGAATGTGCCACTATGGTGGTCATGTAGCATGAAGATGTGATGGGCATAGTAGAGGTGATAACAGATCACATCCAAAAATCTTTCAATGTGCCTATTATGTCCCCAATGGACTCGACTAGGACCAGAGATGTGCAAATCCTGTTCAAGACTTCAATGACTCCTACAACCCATGAGGATGTTCTTGATAGATTTCTACAAACATGACAAGTAATGATAACCCTTTTTGACATCCCTAGTGATGTCACTGCTGTGCAATCAAATCTCATTTTTACAAAATGATAATTGGTCATGGTAGAAACCAGGGCAGAACATGTAGAAATAGAAGTGCATCAACTACAACAAGATTTTTTTGTCCTGAGAGTTAAATGGTGAGGCCTTGCTCAGTTTTTCATGCTTGATGAATTAGAAAAATTTCAAATATAGCAGCTGAATCCATTGATTGAACAAAACAACATTGCTGAGCAAGAAAAGGAGAAGGTGGTCTAGAATGCCTCTACTGCTGAAGCACAAGCATATGTCCATAAGAAGGCATTGACTGCCACACAAGAAGAAAATAAATAGCTTACTACAAATAACACAAGGTTGACCACTATTGAAAAATAAAAGAACATCTTAGAGGAAAGTGTCCACCAATTGAGAAAACAACTGGTGAGGGTCAACCAAGACATCAATAGATTGGCCATAGAAAATTGAACCCTCTCAATGGAGAAGGTTCATGCAATTCATCAAAAATCTACAATTGAAATAAGTGCATGGAAAATGAGGCCAAGAAAAATGAGAAGCTAAAGGAGCACTTTCAAGACTAGGTTGGCATGTATAAGTAGATTAATAAAAAAGAAATCCAAATGACAAAAGCCTACATTAGATTCATATGAACGTAAAATCCTGATTAACAACCCATCTTGGATAGTTATGTGCTAGTCCACCAAGTGTAAGTAAAGAATAAAGACCTATAGATTAAAGACTTAAAGAAATACATAGGATTGGCTAACCTCTGATATGCCAACCTTGCCATGTTAACAATAGGTCAACCTAGAAATGAACTAGAGTAGCAAGTAGTGGCCACCTATGCATTATATGACAAAAGGTTTGCAAATAGAAAAAATGCTTTACAAAAACTCCATGTGGAAAAATTAGAATTAGAGTGATTAAGGCCCACTACCATGGATAGAAAGATGTTGCATTAGACCTAGCCAGGAGATTAACAAATCACTAAGAATTTAAAGAAAATGCCAAGGCCTTTGAAGAGGAACAACAATAGTTTGTAGCCTGGTACGTGAAGGCCAAAAAAATGTTTCTATAGCTACCATGCCCATGGGATGTATTGGCTCTAGCACACATCGTTTCAGTAGCCTGGATGATACATGACCAAAGGACAAATGAAGAAAAGTTGCAAGTGCTCTTAAATTTCTACAAATTCTATAAGCTTAGCAACAAAGAGAAGTGATCAATGGAAGAGCCACTACCTCTAGGAACTACATGAGCTTCCCTAATTTTATGTCTTGTAATGTTGTGTCTAAATTTTTGTAAAACATCACTGTGGCATGTAAGAGTCAATTCACATATTTATTTATGTTAGTTAATAATCTCATATGTTCCCAATTTTTTGTAAAGAACTTGTTCCTCATTTTTTTTAACTCAAGGATGAGTTTTCATTCAATCATGGGGGTATGATGACTCATGTTTTGCAAGGCCATGATATTGGATATCTGATATCAGGGTTGTGATATTAGATATCCAATATTGGGGCACAACCGCTGATGTCAGGCATCCAATATCACCCCTAACATGCTAGCTTATAAATACCACACTTGGGGTGCATAGTTGGGATATATATTGTTGATAGATTTTAGATAGCTTTTCATATATTTTTAATTTCAAGTTCTGTTGTTTTCCAATGCATGCCTATAGTGTGATGTTAAGTTGTAATGCATCCTTATTCGAGTGTGACATACCTAGACACATTACATGACTGGCAATAAAGATTGAGATTACTAACATCATTGTAGCATCCACTTAGATTTATTATTGCTTTCAATTATTTAATTATTTATTTTTTTCCTTAGTTAATGTTTCCATTTATTGCTCTTTGTTATTTCTATCATTAAGAAAAATGAGTACGACTAATCGCAAGCGCTTAAGTGTAATCACTTGGTAGCCCAATAGTGTATTGTTTGGTACACCCAATGACGTATACTTGGTAATCGTAGCAGTAGTTACTCAAAGTCTAAGGCATGTGCAGATAGTTAGGAATGGATACTCATCACACGTAGGCTAGTTTAGGGTTTACTTTCCATTGTTAATTAGCTTAATTAATTTATCTCTTCATTATCATTAGGAGTAGCTTAGGGCTAGACAACATCCATCATCACATGCCTCACTTTGGACTAAATCATACATGACAAAGTTACCACAAGTCCAAGTGGGAAGGCATCGAACTATGATCAAAGCATAACAATTTATATGCACAACTAGTTTCATCCATGGAATTTGACCAGATCATGTGTGAACGCTTGTGATTTG